>JAODAC010049666.1:0-10011 GCA_027575185.1 Mimaenictus wilsoni
CGTCCCAATGTATTCCTTATGGGAATAATTAAATTTTCATTAGCCTAGTTTATATAGTTAAACTTGAGCAATCTTCACACTCACAATCAATCCTCAATCTCACGCCATTCTCACACATCATACAACATATACTTATATACTCGTATTCCTTTCCATACTTTTCGCCCCCGTTCTTCCGCTCCACATCTCGCCCTTGCCATCCTTTAACTGCACACATAGGTAGGCCTACCTTCAAGGGCTTGAATTCGATGGTACTGCGGGTTGTAGGTACTCTCCCTTACTTTGCTTTGGAGAGTCTGGTATTCTACCACTTTGCCCCTTACATGATGCCTTGGTAGCCTTGGGAGCCTTGGTACCCTTCTTCTACCATTAACTATTCCAATGCTGCTTCCGATAGTGTACTGCTTTGGTTCATCCACATACTTCCCCCCTTTTGCACACACTACTCCCATACATGCTTTACCATTCGCCCATCTTCCATCCGATTCAACATAACCTCGTGTCTTGCCACCAGACTCACTGTTTCTCATTTCAGGCTCATCCTTTCCGTTTCCTGCAGTACCATATCCGTCGACATAGACCGCTCCAGCCCATATAGGTCCTTTAAGAACCACGCCTGTTCCTTCTCCACTACTTCCCATTCACTCATACCCCATGCTTCCACACCATACAGTAACACTGGTCTCACACACGCATCTCACAATCTCATCGCCCCTCTCCAATTACTTCCCCACATTCTTCCCCATCTCTCTTTTACCCTATCCCAGGCTCACCATGCATTTTCTGGTACTTCTGGTACCTTCGCACATGCTCTCCCAACTTCCATTCGTTTTAATCATACACCCTAGATACTTGAACACCTCCACCCTCTCTATTTAATTACAAATTTGTCAGTTAATTTAAATTAGCACTATGTTCGATGACTGCTGACCGCAAGATTCGATTCCCGGGGGATACAGCGCAAAATATATTAGAAAAAAGTATCATATAAGAATCATATTGTATTAATTTAGAATATGACTAATTACATTGAAAAAAACAATAGAATAGAGCTAATGACCATAATAATCGATTCTCTGTTAACTAAACAAAAAAATAATAAGCGAACCTTTATCTTCATATGGTACAAATGAATTGGTAAAAATGAAATGAATTAATTTAAGAAATATTTAAATTCAACGAAAACCTAGCTGCGATTTCGTTCCACAATCATTACCATGCAACTCATCAACGACAAATTAAGCACACTTAATTTAATTTAAGCGTGGCGTTTATAATACGATCGCGGCCGTTCGCCATCACGCATGCATCGCAATTAATCCGTAATTATAACAATAACAAGCTCCAGTTAATCCAAATGCCGAGTCCAAACGCCGGATTTATACATGCTAACCCGGATTCGCACGCGTATTATGCGTGTTCGCCATTCATATTCAATGCGCCATAAATCGATGCATCTAGCAGCGATAGTCGGTGATACTCTCGTTTCGTTCAGTGTCGATTTTCACGCATCGTCTTCGAATGGAAAGCCGGGGAGAGTGAAAAAAGATTGTAACTAATTTACGCGGTAGATCGATTATGCTGTAATTTGCTGCATATTGAGCTGTTAATTAAGAAGATGGCTTGTACAAAGACAGTGTAAACAGCGTCAATATTATCAGGGTAATTAATTTTATTCTGTTGACTTTTCTGCTATTTTTGCTGGCAATTATGTCAGGCAAATTTTCATCACATCATATTTAGAATTAATCCTGAAATTATCAAGTGATATGCAGGCCCGTCCGTGAGTATTTATTTCTCAAAAATTTTCTAAGATATTTCTCACATTTATAACTATTTAATTACTCAGACGTGGTTAGCTAGTTAGCAAGATGATATATTCGATGGGTAATTAGTGAATAATATTCTGTGAATAGTTCTGTATGATACGATGGAAACTCAGCTTGACGCAGGTCCGCTTGCTCAAAATATATGATGAATTGACTACTCGATGAGTTAACCTCTTACGCTGGTTGTAAGGCAGCGGAGGGTATGGATGGATCAC
Source organism: Mimaenictus wilsoni (assembly GCA_027575185.1). Classification (NCBI taxonomy): domain Eukaryota; kingdom Metazoa; phylum Arthropoda; class Insecta; order Coleoptera; family Staphylinidae; genus Mimaenictus; species Mimaenictus wilsoni. The sequence goes on from JAODAC010049666.1 coordinate 2,045, forward strand.
GAAGTACACGGTGTGGAATCTTCATAACAACTGACTTTATTTCTTAAATCTAAACCTAACGCTACATGCTAAACACTTAAATACTAATAGCGCATGACACCGCGATAAAAAGAGCCCAACAGGTAATATTTATTTTGGCAGACCGGAATCCTTGCTAATTACTGCTAGATCTACTGCTAGATAGAATTACTGCCAATATACAAATATAAGGAACTCTCAATATCTTACAATGAGATAATTTAATTTATATGAATACACTTATTGTACACAAAAAGCACCACAAACAGGCATAAGCCTTCAGAAAAGGAAGAGTAGGAGGAGGAGGTACAAGCATTGTCCATAACGCATCAACGTAATTAAGCTTAGCGGTTTACGCATTTTCGGAAGAAAGTTCTGAACTCGTAAAATTTGTAAGTAAAATTTACCGAACCAGAGAATTAACGAGGATGTAATGATATGTATTATTTACGAGTATGACAAGTTGCAGCACAAGCCGAATGTGCGTATCCCATGTCATACGAGTGATTAATGTCCATTACATGCGAACTGTACTCTATAGTTTTAACCACATTTATTTTGTAGCAACCGCGCCGATTGGGCTTTGGCACGGATTCGATGCAAAACAATGCTAAAGAGTCGATGCTGCAATGCAACGCTGCATTATTATAGGGTCATAACCGCATTATTTGCTTAGCAATCAAGTAGGCCATTGAAATTATTAATATATGTTTGAAATCTCGTAATGAAAAACAATACTGAAATGTATTCATCTACCAGCATGGTAATGATTAGCAGTAGGTTATGTATATTAGCATTTCGGGTGTAAGTATAAATCGTTAATATAATGTGCATATTATAAAACAGGAGAAGAAAAATATATTAGTACGATAATGTAGTAAGTTTCATTTATTTTCTAAATTCTTCAGGAAAAAATGTTGAAAATTTTTTGAACTATTGCATGTAGAATTCTTGGAAAATTCAGATAATATGATAATATGATGATAATTAATTTATCATTGTAATTATTGCTAGTGAATAATTGCTCCATTTTCGAAGGAAGACCAATAGAAACAGTGAAACCTGCCGAATACTGAAAGTCATGAGACCAAAAATTTCGTCCGTTATTGCATGTTTCCGCATATGACAAGTGAATACGTTATAGCAACGAGGGTGAAAGTTGATTTTTTGATCTCAGGAAGGTGAAAAGCCAAAAAATGTATTTTTATCGGAGCGCGTTGCGGTAAAATGACAAAAAATCATAATGAAGCAAAACATTCCAGGGGGCTCTTGTTCCCTGAAGTGCAATCATGTATTTTTTCTATCATACCTCTGAGAAACATAGGACCTGTTCAGAAATTTAGACTCGTCTCGTTGTAATCTCAAAGTTGACGAAGGGTTGGTCAACTTTTCGTTATTTTTGGATTTGGAAAGTTGTGAAGTGCGAGAGCGGCACTATTACACACTCCTAAATCTAGTAATTTAGAAGCCAGATCCGCAGCCAGGGTTGCTGCCAGAGATGATCTCCTGAGAGCCTGACAGACTCAGTGGGATGGAGCCGAGAACGGGAGGTGGATCCGTCTCATACGTCTCATACGTCTCATACACGACATCTCATCCTGGGTCAACCGTAAACACGGTGAGTTGTCTTTTGAGTTGACCCAGATTCTGACGGGCCACGGCTGCCACAGTGCCTACCTACTACGAATGGGAATTAAGGACTCGGCAGACTGCCAAATGTGTGGCAGTGGTGACGAAGACACCACGGAACATGCAGTTTTTGCGTGTGAGTGGTCCACACGAGAACGGCTGGTCCTGGAGGCCATCATCGGCCCAATAACAGTGGGCACGGCCGTCGATAAGATGCTCGCATCAACAGATGCATGGGAACGCATCTTTGCGTTCTTCGCGACAGTTGTCCGAGGCAGGATAACCCGCGAGACCTGAAGATGGCAGTAGCCCCATAGCCAGACCCAGCCGTGAAGTAATGCCACTAGGCGATCCCAGGCGTGGGTAGGATGGCTTCCTCAACCATTGCGCATCATTCACATAATTCTATCACATTCTTTGATTTTACTGCATATTCTATAAAACTCTACCCGTTTCTTTAACTGATCAGCCAAATCTATAGTTTATGTACATATTCTAATATTGTTATTGTATCTTTATATATATTTTTCCTGTTGTAGTAAAAAAAATCTAGTAATTTAACTAACGTGCTCAATGTATGAACTGTTATTAATAAATACTCAAATGTTAACCGCGGTTAATCGCGATAAGTAAAAGCCTGTTTTTCAAAACTGCGTTATCTATACATTTATCTGGGAGCCACTAAATTCCCCGGTGTAGAATCACCGCTACCAAAAAACACCGCTGGTAAATTCACCGCTACGAAAATTCACCGCGCGAAAACTCACCGCTGGCAAAAATCACCGTACGTTTGATAACTCCGTATTCACTATTACCTCGTAATGCGCCAATGTTCGGAGGGGTAGTCCCGCGCGCCATTCCTTCTCTGCATGGTGGCACTGCTCCTTTAACAATTATAATTCGGCAAACAAATACATATATATATATATATATATATATATATATATATATAAGCGTGGTCATCTTCTTTAAGAAAAACTGACGTCCCCACCGGAGGGAACCCCGTCTGGTTGTCGTCAATCAACTGGACCGCAACGATAAGCTCGTGCAACGTGCAACTATTTATGCAAGTAAAATAAAATTATTATTCATATGATATCGTATTATCGTAATGAAAACCAATAAGCTGTGAAATATACCGAAAATTCTGATGCCCGTGTTTGTTAGCGAGATAACAATAAGCATTAAGTAGTTTATTTTCTCTGCACATTCGTGAAAGCGTCTCTTTAGTTCTCGAACCGTTGCTGATTGAACTTGTACGTTTATTAATTGGAATGGATTAATTTAAGATGTCTGAAACTCAGAGAGGTCAGAACAAGATACTATTTGAAGCGAACTTGTATTTAAAGAGCGCGTTATTAAGGAGAAAACAGTCATTCATTCGCGTTCCTAAAGACAAGAATGTAAATATGTATTCTTAACTTTACGCATGCATTTGATCGGAAATGATCCACTTAAAATTACCCCCCCCCCGGTATATGGATTTAGAATATAGATGCGGGAATATCAATATATAACCACTTGATCCAATTGGTCCTAAACTAACAACCCAGAAATGTTTAAAATGAATATACTACACCATGGAATCTTAAATTCTCTATATCAAATAATTATAGATAATAACGTACTTTGGCTGGTACTGGTATATACAGTATTAACTTTAGCAATGCGCAATTTTTCTACTGTACATGGAATAAAAAAGGACAGCATTTTCGGCGTAGTTAGGAAAACACTGATGAATCTTTCGGAGGTTGTAGGTCAACTGTACCTACAATCATCGGCTATTCTATCAATTCGCGCATTGCTCTAGTTAATCTATTACATTATATTTATAGATATACATCTATATTTGGAATAATCTAATCTGGGGAATCCCTGTTCAGTCAAGAGACAATCATTCATATCACGTTTGAAAGATTAATGTATTTGCTGATCTACCAAACCATTAAGGTTTGGTAAATAACTAATGCAATTTTGGGTATAATATCGCTTTGGAGAGGCTACTAAAAGGTAATATTAACTTCAAATTAGTATCAGGTAAACCTGATATAAAATATGATATTTATTCCATGTCTCATTCCATTAATGCACTATTTCATAAAATGAGACATGGACCATGTAAATGGAAATGAAACATCAGTCCAGTGTACATAATGATTTGCAATGTATCCTTGTTTAAATATTTCAACTTTAACAGGAATCTAATCTAGGAAACATAAGTATTAATTATTTGGCCCATGTTTAGAAGCTACAGATATTCCCGGAAAATGCAATATTGGAATTAATAATTTTAACTGTATGCTGGTAACATTGAGATCTCGCATTCTTTATAAAACTATATGAAAAGAAGCAAATTTATTTTAAATTTATTTTATTTAAACCTAAATGTAGTCATATAATACAATTTAAAATAGGTTATTCAGCAGACTAATTTAGAAATCCAGTACTTGAATACTCATCTGAAATACGATATCAGCTTAAATACTATTTTATATTCCATGGACTATAATAGAGGGTTCGAAACTGTAGCTGAGCATCCATTTTTTTTTTAAATTTGGGCCCGCTTCATCGTCTTTAATTTAATTTCGGGCCTTTCAATGTGTGTGATAATGTAACATCGGGACATTACACGTTGTTCAGACATGGTGGACCCCCCGCGGAAATTCTATTCTCGCGTCGCCCATAGATTAGTCCATAGGGTATTGTTTACCTGACCAGATTAGCCAGATTAGTGCTATGATTCGGCAACGTGTATCAAATATTTATTATAGGATTACCTGAAATTCGAAAAATGGGATAGCCGCTAAATCGGGACAAATCTAAGGTACTACTTCTTCTTATTCTTCTTGCTTGTTTGTTTGTGGTTCTTGTCAACATAGCCCTCTAAACCAGTACTAACTCAACATAAATGAAGCAGATTCTTCTTTTCCTTCTTGCTTATTTGTGGTTCCTGACAACAGAACCGTCTGAACTAGAGTTAACCCAATATAAATGAAGCAGATTATGTATCAAATTAAACTGATGGCATCACTGACAACAGAACGGCAAAAAGTATGTTTGAATTTTCAAATGATAACAAGATGCCTTTTAAAAGATTGAATAATCAAAGAGAATATCACAAATTTGAAGTTTAGCACCTAGCACATAATTAAAATTTAATGGATAAAAATGAATCATCTAAAAAAATAATGATTTAAATTTTACCACAATCACATAAATTTGAATTTCGACTACCGATTCGAAACAAATATAATGGAGTAATTGAAAAACCAGATAATACGCGACATTGAAATGTCTCATGACCTTTGACACATTAAAACGGATGAGAAAGAAACTTTTTAACGAAGACAAAGCCAACGTCCTGATAATCCTTCTTCTTACCAAATAATAGGTTTATAAAAACTAGAGGCAATAACTAAGGGACCTAAAGCCCTTTTAGCAGTAGAATGAGCCATTTAATTTCCATGAATTTTAGAATGACCCGGAATCCAACAGAATTTGACATGTTGCTCCTTGGTGCCCCATTTGACAAACAGTGATATTACTCATCACCAGGCAATGGCAATCTGGCTAGACGACTGGACAGTCTGGACTGGACTGGACAATCAACCGTTGCCTAAGGATGCGTGTTTCCCAGTTTGGAAAACCATAGTACAGTGCTTTGGTTGAAATTATAAGAGCTAATAGTTAGATGATATAAACCTAAATCAACACTAACTTTACATTAAACTGAGTTAAGACAAACAATCCTAGGTTATATGCATTCAATATTCTATCCCAGTTAGTGTAAGGCATTATATATTAGTACACTTTTGAATACAACCGGAATCCACAAAATCACAACTGAGAAACCCAATTGAAAGGCACGAAAGAACCTGTAAAGTATTTTATTTTCAAGATAGCTTACCGTTATTCTTTCAAAAGAAAACTTCCAAGATTCGTTAAAATGGTAATGATTCGAAAGGTGCGGTTGTAGACCTCGAAGGCATTAATTTAGCAGATCGAATCCGTTTGAGGTTGGTCAGTTTTCGGGGGCGCCAAGGCGACCACAACTAACGGGGCTTTTCTTCGACTTCTCCAGTTTGGCGCGGCGCATTTAAGCGCCACGCATATTAACATTAACTCCACGAACGCCTCTACTCTAGTTTTGATTGAGTGCTACAAGTGCGCAACGGGCGAATCCGTGCTATTGGATTCTAACGCGGCAGACGAACAACAAAATTAATATCGCATTAATTATCGCGGTGCGCCCGACAAGCGCGTGAATTAATTAAAACCGCGCGTCATCAGCGCCAATCAAAGCAGTTCCGATGATGATGATGAGCGACTCTAAACGTACGTCGAAGAAGAGTGCTCTGCATGTTCGGGTTATTAAAATTCAAGAATGTACATTCCGTTATACATTTTCGCTCGGGTACGGCTGCGAACTGATGCCCAGGATTGCATTCGTCTTTCTTCATTTCAACTGATTGATCTACGGCGGTGAAATCGATTGGAAAATAACGCCTATTAAAAACTTTCACACATTTCTAACTCTCAAATACTGAAATATTCATATAGAAAAAGCTTCTTGAATAATTACATAATTACAAATGTAACAAACAAATATTTATAATAATTAATTATAATTATAGTAATTTATCATAATTTTTTCATTCTGTATTGATACAAAACTATTTTGAATAGAAAACTTTCCCAAGTAAATAAAATAACTTCTTAATTTGAAAAGTTTCCAATAGATGATGCGAGGGGCTTTTCTTTCAATACCAATAAGTATCGATATTTCTTCTATCATGTGGCCCTCATTATGCTATGAATTATACCACCACCCTAAAAAACCCTATATAGAGACGTAGGCAACCTTGTGAATCGGTGGAGCCAATAATTTCAATTCATAAATTTCAAAGATTTTAAACATATTATTTTATTTTTAATCCCTTAGAAAAACAAATAGAGAAGAAACAACTAAATTGGTGGGGACATCTAGTAAGAATGCCAGAAAGTAGACTAGTATATCAAATTTGGCAAGCGAAAGCTGCACTAAACAGCAAAAGAGGTAGACCCAGAAAAGAGTGGGACAATATAATACAGCAAAGCATAATAAAACAAGGAATAACGATAACTGAAGCGAAACAATTAGCCACAAACAGAAAAAGATGGAAAAATTTTGTAAATACATAGTAATAGAGCAAAAATAAAGTTGTCACACAAATAGCAAGTAAGAAATAGTTATGTAAGAATTAATTAAACAATTAAATGTAGTACAAAAGTGTAAACCGACCGAGACCGAACGGCAAAAGGTCTTTTTGAAAATATATTTTTTTATTTTCACATAAGCTCATACCTAACAAAATGTTATAAACCATAAGAGCAACAGCTGCATATCCGACAGGAGTCCATAGCTAGTAGCACGTACAATCCAAGGTACCAACTGATTCAGAGCGTGAATCGTAGACAGGCGTATATCGATACAAACAGTATGAGTGCGATGGACAAAAGAACAATGGCCCGGTCAAGATGCGGATCAGAGGAGCAAGGAAGGAAAGTATGGATGGGAAAAGAATACATGACGTGTGTGTTGTGTCAGGATGGATTAGATTCTTGGGAGCATATGGCGAGGGAATGATGCCCAGGATTGCATTTGTCTTTCTTCATTTCGACTGATTGATCTACGGCGGTGAAATCGATTGGAAAATAACGCCTATTAAAAACTTTCGCACATTTCTAACTCTCAAAACTGAAATATCCATATTGAAAAAGCTTCTTGAATAATTTCATAATTACAAATGTAACAAACAAATATTTATAATAATTAATTATGATTATAGTAATTTATAATAATTTTTTCATTCTGTATTGATACAAAACTATTTTGAATAGAAAACTTTCCCAAGTAAATAAAATAACTTCTTAATTTGAAAAGTTTCCAATAGATGATGCCAGGGGCTTTTCTTTCAATACCAATAAGTATCGATATGTCTTTTATCATGTGGCCCTCATAATGCTATGAATTATACCACCACCCTAAAAAAACCGTATATAGAGACGTAGGCAACCTTGTGAATCGGTGGAGCCAATAATTTTAATTCATAAATTTCGAAGTTTTTAAACATATTATTTTATTTTCAATCCCTTAGAAAAGAAATAGAGAAGAAACAACTAAATTGGTGGGGACATCTAGTAAGAATGCCAGAAAGTAGACTAGTATATCAAATTTGGCAAGCGAAAGCTGCACTAAACAGCAAAAGAGGTAGACCCAGAAAAGAGTGGGACAATATAATACAGCAAAGCATAATAAAACAAGGAATAACGATAACTGA
>JAODAC010049677.1:0-10006 GCA_027575185.1 Mimaenictus wilsoni
TATATTTTTTTTTTTTTTTTATTAAGTTTTTCGAACCAAAACTTAATTATATTTCAACAATTTATAAAAGCGGCGAGAGAACCAGCAGTAAACAAGCTGCATTTCGCGCAGGAAGATCCTACAATGATAACCTATTCATATTAAAGACACTAGTAGAGAAACAACTTAGTGTAGGGTAAGAGGTGTACCTAGTATTTTAGACCTCCAAAAAGTCTATAATAGTGTCCCATACGGTAAACTGTACGAAGCACTTATGAATACAAGCATTTCCCATAAACTCATCAATATAGTAAAGCAATTATGTAAGAGAAGTAAGTCTTTCGTCAAACAGAATGGGACTGTCTAACGATATTCAACTAACCAAGGGACTATCGCCCTTATTATCGTGGAAACCGTGGAAAAGGAACTGCGGCAAGATGGGGTTAGAAATTGAAACTATACACTCTACAGTATGCCGACGATCAGGTGGTAATTGCGCAAACAAAGGAACAGGTACAATACATGTGTGGCAAACTCGTTGAAGAATGCTCAAAATGAGGTCTAGATCTTAATGTAAAGTAATTACAATTAATTAATTAAATTAAGACAAAGTACATGTATGCACATGAAGACCTAGAGCTGGAGACTGGGAAGCTGCCGGGAGTACAAGTATTTGGGAGGGATACATTAAATATGAGACACAATCAAAGAATAAAAATTGTGGTCTTAAATGAAATTTGGTGGTCGCATAAAATTCGATGGAAAACGAAGATCAATGTCTCATAGTAATTGCTTGTCAAGAGTGTACTAGTTTACGAGGCAGAGACCTGGACATTGATCAAACCAGACCAGCACCGAGTACTAGCAATTGAAATGTATGTACTTCGGAGATTAACACGGGCGAATAGTCCCCACCGAGTCAGAAATGAATAAATCAGTCAGGTACTAAAATACAAGGAAACCATATTGGAGCTAGCGCAGGAACAGCAACTTAGATGGTTTCGCAAGGAGGAAACCATGCTTAATTACAAAGGAGAAGCTATTTCTGGGGACCAATAGGTGAGCTAAACAGTAACTAAGTTAGAATAAGTTGCATTATTGAAAGTATGAAATTATATTATTAAATTGAAACAAGATTGAACAAGACTTCATTGTCAACGAAGAAATAAGTAAGGCAAGTGCAAATAGTAAAGTTGAATGTAACGCAAACCGAAATTAATGCGCATATAGGAATGTCACTGCTAGGGTATATACACTGAATTATGAACACGCATCAAGTTGATTATTGAAAGTTTATTGAACATGTTTTGTGCATCAAGCAGAATTATGCAATGAAGACAGTAATGCGCACTATCTGCACCTTGAGTTGCAATTTAATGTAGTAATCCGCGACCAAGAAATACAGGGCATTCAGTGTATGTATTCATTCAGAGATGCATTAAATAAGGCAGTGAAGTATTCAGTCAGATAGTTAGTCATTCAGTGATTAGTAATAAGAAGATCTAGAGCGTCCTCGTACGAAGCGCAATTAAGACAGTAATCCCAAGATTAGTACAATCAAAGAAAATCCCGCAAAGTCTAGAAACCTCTAAGCAAGTAACCTATAAGTAACCAACAAAGAAGATCCCGGCCTGAAGAACCCAACATAACATATGGTGAAGACGCCGGTCTTTAGACACCATATTGAGACAACATCTTATGGAATGGATGAGATTAGGTGGAAGGAAAAAAGTACAACCAATGGGAACATACAAAGTTTGCTGAGCGAATAAACCTGTCCCAAGAAAAATGCAACGACAGGCAGCAATGAAGATCACTAATCGGAGGATGTGGACATGCTCCATCCTAATCTAAATCTGAATTAAATTAGAATATTCACATACTGGGAAATAACTACTTCGCAACCTCTTAATTCCCAAGGCTTCATACAATTTCACGACCCAAACCTTCTCGAACACAGGACTTCAGGCTATCTCTCCTTCAATATTTCAAAATAAATTTTATACTATCCTATTTTTAAATATCAACAGGCCCAAAATTGCAACTCTTCCCAAATATGTCAAAAAATGGCCCTGTTCTGCAAAGACAAGGTAATATTGTCTAGCACGCAACGTTTGTTGTGGCATAAAATATGCTCATGCCGCCAACACCGCGCCGCGCTATGCGTCGGTTTAATAATGCACGCGGGCGGCGGCGGCAGTACTTAAGTGGAATCCTCCGAGGGACCCGGGGGCCATTCGAGTGAAATATGACCTCGGCCACGGCCGCCCCCATTACACTACCAGCGCCGTGATGGCGCGCATCTCATGTTTCGCCTTTTAATCCAGAGGGCACCGCTTATCGTTTGGTCCACCCCCCCCCTCTTTTCGACCCCTTTGTCCACCGCCAGCGCCCCTTTAACCATCAGCCCCACTCGACGGGGGAGTCTTTTATGCTCAATGCCACGCCCGACTTTGTCTCTCCTCGCATAGCGTCGAGTTGATCCCCATCCAAAGGTGATAATTACTCACTGAGGGCCATCGTTAAAAAATGATGTATACCTGGTTGCCTAGTGTTTTTCAAACTTATCGTACGTCTGCTTTTTGTTGTCTGTAAAATTCAATTAATTCGAAATTGTTGATGTTGGCAGTAGAGGATTCGCATGCCACTTTCAATTTAATTTGTATACATTCCGGCTGTTTCTTGCTGGTCGAAGGGCTACCTGAATGTACGCAAACGCAAATGAACAAACTTGAAATACTCTGGCATTTCTAACAAGAAATTCGGCACGCTTCTGAAAAGGTTGTTGAGGTCTGCACGCTGGAGTTATCTTGATCGTGTTCTACACGTATTTATTGCGCTACATCTCAGCACAATGAGAATACATTGCATTTTCCGCGTGTTTTTCATTCACTCGGAGTATTGCTAGTAGTTTAATTAATTTTTTTAAATTAATTAATTAATTTGAAATTAACTGTAGAAATGTAAAAAGTATCGTGATTTATTGCGATTTAATGTAAACAACATGAAATGTGTTAAACCTTAAAATTAACAACACAAAACGAGTAAAATGTGGATAAATAAATGATGTTATAACATTAATCACTGTAAACTAAACAGCACGTGGACTATACCACGTAGCAGCAAAATGAGGAACTAAAATTTGAAATTCAAATTTTGATTTAAAATATTTGCTAATCCACGTATCATAGAATGCTTAATGTTACATCAATCGATTCTTTATTAGATATAGTTTATTAAATATAGTTTATATCGTGTAAAAATACGCCTTTTCCAAAAAATGTCGTGTTTTAGGTTTTCCATATTTTTCAATTTTCCCGTATTGCCAGGATTATAAATCATGCACCAATCGATTCAGCGTAAAAATATCTTCAAACTCCGGACGCAGATTTTCATTTGATTACTAAGAACCGATATTATTACTCTTTAAAGTTGAGTCCAATAATGGCGATGAAAAATGACTTGAAATTGCTTCTTCTAAATTTACACTTTTATTTATGTTTACCATCCTCCCCTATATATAGATCATATACCATTTGACTCAGAATAAAATTTGTCACAGTTCTCTGATTTTTGGATAACATGTTTAGAAATCATATTATATATCATGGAAGTTTACTGTAATAAAGTCCATGTTTGATCCCAAAAATGACTTGTCCTAAACATTCCTAAATGTCCTAAACATTTTATTGACATTTCTCTTATTTCTAGAAGTATAAATCAGGCACCAATCGATCCAGGGTGAAAATTGCTTTAAACTCTTGGGACAGTGTATCATATGATTATTTAGAACCAATATTAGAAGTCATAAAATTTCACTTTCACTTTACCATATCGAATAAACTCTAGAATTTTCTCCAGAAAACATAGGGTTATAATTTATAATTTATGTTTGTAAAAATCTACACAATATACATATAAATAGCATTAAAAAATGTTTTAATATTTAAAATAATAATATGCATGGTTTGTGAATGTTTTGTGTCGGTAGGCGCGAAAAAAATATATGTGTATTTGTGCTTTCAAATATCTCTGGATATAAAATGACTCACTTCTAGCAAACTATATCAATTCCTCTAGGTACTGAATCAGAAAAACTATAGCCTTAGTTAGTGGTAAATTTAATTCTTACTCGATTAATTTATGATTTGTATACATAGAAATGCGGCAAATATAAATAAAAGTACGATCTTTATGAAAAGTCACTTCAGGTCATTTTCCGACAGCGAAAATGTCGCCGCTATTAGGCTAAACTTTACGACTTCTAACATCGGTTCTAAGTGATCAAATGAAACACTGTCCCAGGATTTTAAAGCAATTTTCACGGTGAATCGATTGGTGGTTGATTTATATCTTTATAAATAAGGGATATATAAATAAAAATTTCTTGGACAAGATATTTTTGAGATCTGCAAAGTTGACGTTATTATTGTAAACTTCAATGTTATATGATATTATTTGTAAACATGTTATGCAAAAAAAAACTATTGCAGGAAACTGTGGTAAATTTCATTCTGAGTCGATTATAATATGATTTGTATATAATGGAGGAAGGAAAATATAAATAAAAGTGAAATTTCAGAAGAAGTAGTTTAAAGACATTTTTCTGTTAGTGAAATCATCGCCGTTATTAGACTCAATTTTCAAGAGTTATAATATCGGCTATAAGTATTTATAAGAAAAACTGTCTAAAGTGTTTGAAGATATTTTCGCGCTGAACCGATAGGTGCATGATTTATCACCCTTGCAGTATGGGAAATATAAAAAAAAGAAAAACCTAAAACTCGATATTTTTCGAAAAGCCGTTTTTAACACGTCTATTTCTCAATAGTTCAGGCGTAAATGTGAATAACAAAACGAACTATATTTAATAAAGAATCGATCCGTAAAAGAATGGGTAGTATATAATATACAGATTAGAAAATATTTTAGAACAAAGCTTGAATTTCACGGTTTAGTTAGCAGTTAATAACTGCGAATTTAGTAACGCCAATTTAATGTAATTGAAATCAACTAATGTTAGTATCAATACATGACAAATAATTAAATATTTGGCACGTTGCTTCATATTCAATCATGTTCAACTTTAATTAATTCGCAATTAACTGTTGAAATCTAGAAACTATCGTGATTTATTGAGATTTTTAAAAGCGAACCGACATGGAATGTGCAAAATTAATGAAAACGTATAATTAACAAGAAAACAACGCAGCATGCATGCACGAAACAAAGTGTTTTCGGTCAGTTTTAGTATTTTAATGACTTTCTCTGTGTTGTGTGGTACGCGTGGGTGACAATTGCAATGGGGGAGGTCTATTGTCTGCCGCGATGGCGAGCAGAATGCCGGAATGTTTGCATCATCATCATCCCTCCCGCGTTGTCGGACAATAAAAAACCGGGCAAGTTAAATAACGGCGGGCCATCGTCCGTTGTGCAACAGCAATTAAAACTTTTAGTTTCGACACCAAACTACCAATAAATATCGGAGTGTCCGTGATGGCAGGCGCCCGTAGAGCGCGCAATCCCCAAAAAACAAGCGCATTGTACGCACCGCGTCCACGACGGCGTCCCGTCGGGGAGGGCGAAAATAACCAATCGATGGGCTGCATTGTCACACGCGCTTTTTCCTCACTGTTTTTTGCGGACACATCATCAGTTTTTCGTGCTCGCGTGTTGATTTACCACCGCTGCAGCGGCACTCATCCACTAGTCGATTTTTCCATTAGGAACCATCGAAAATGCACCTTGAATATGCATTTTCAACCAGCATGCAATTTGCTATTTTCGGTTGCCTATATATTGAATGTCACATACAGTTAAACGCCACCTATGTGTGGAGAGTGAATATTTTTGTATTGTTTGGCACTATTGTCAGTTTTCATAGAATTGTCTCTATATCTGCGCCTGAATCAATTCTACTCACTAGTCCACCGGTTCAGAAATTTGCGGGAATTGATTATGAATGCCGGAATTAGCGAATATATTAATGGAAATAGATTTCGTTGCTGAAAATAGCAGGAATTATTTGTTTCTAGTCTGTTGGAAAACTAATGGTGCTTTTAATAATATAAAGAGACAATTAGCACGTTAATGAGTGAACGCGCGATGGAGCACCCCCACCAGCACACCGCTGATGATAAATTAAGTTACTTAGAACTCGCGCCCACCATTGATGGCGCTGGCGTTGGCGTTGGTGCGCAAATGTGTTCTCGAATATGCTGGCGCTGCGTAGTGGTAGTTAATAATAATTAAAAGTTCTGTTTAATTAATTAGGCAGTGGCGGTGGCGGCAGCACTTCGCATCTTCTCCATCTCGTCACCGTCAACCCTCTTGAGCCATCGATGCCGACGCTGCTGCCGCCCTGCAAACCTTCATCTGCCTTTTTGCGGGCGCGCGGGGTACGCAATTGTGTGGCGCAGCGGTAGGCAACACATTACGCTCGCACCGCACCGTGTAAGATTTGTTGCGGTAATTTAAAACGGAAATGAAATATGTAAATAGGTTTATTCGACGATGTTCGCGGCCGCACGCCGCCAGTCGATATTTACGTCGTGCGTGCCGGGAAGACTTTCCCTTGCTGTGTGAGCACTGCCGCTCGAAATTTTCCCGACAGCCCAAAATGAAAATGACGAAGAACGGTTGCGCGCTGGCGCTTATTGAAATAAATAAATATGCATAAATATTCATATTGCGTGCGTACAACTCGATCCTCCATGTTTGTATATCGTTGCATGTTTACGATATACAAACATGGAGGATGTGCATAAATATATTTGTTAGGCTTTATTTTTGAATACTAACGCCATTTATCAATTCATTTTGGCTATACCTGAAGGGGTTTGAAATGTAATATTTCTTTCAATATTAATATGCAGTGTTATTATTATCTAAATCAACCGCACAAATTGAAATATATTACTCTCACATTTATTCATCCATGCCCATGACTAAATGATAGACAAAAGTCCGACTTAACAGGACTTATTAGCATAATTATGACATTGAAAGTACATTTGCTGGGCTCCTGCAAGCATATATGTCTCACCTTAGTGGGCAAAATTTCATAATTCAACGAAATACAGAAATATCAGTGGTACGTTATGTACTCTGGAAATATACTGATATAATTTAATTTTCTCCTGTTTATCTTTAGATTTTTATCGAAATATTACTATTTAAACTTCTCCTATGGTTTAAGAAAGATAAGTCAACAGAGGACGTGATTAATAGCGTTAAAACAATAGCCGAGAAGGCGAATTCTGGACCCTACTCCCATAGAGAATGGTGAAAACGGCTAATAGGCTATAAAATAGGGCATAAAAGAAGTATCCGGTGTCTGGAGCCTGATGCCCAATTTTGGCCTAAAAATTTCTAGTTCTATTGATTTCTATAGATTAGTAACGGTTGACGCCAAAGATTTTTTTGAAAACTCAGCCGTTAGACCCAAAAATATGTCATGGGCGAGACGAGTCCTGCTGCGGGAAATAAATTTTGGGAATGAATGCCACGCTGGCTGACATTTCAGACGTATCAGCTCGTTCAAGGGAGGTCTATAGTTGCGGAAAAGTGGCGGAGCACCAGAAATTGCGTGCGGAAAAGAGAAGCACCAGTGGTACCTCCAAATTTGACTGGGGTGTGTTTATTTTAGGCACCACGCCGATTGGTGGAATTTCTCGTGGGGGGAAGTTCGTGGGAATGTGTACATTTGTAATTTTAGGATTTTTGTAAATAAAAATTCAGTTATTACCCAAACTTTGATGCGCCAACAACTTCTTCCTAGACTTACACATTGGACGGACAGTCCGGCCCTGCATTTTGTATGTTTTTCATACTTTTGTTCATTTTCCGGGTCCCCAGCGAGGGACTCGAAGGCAATCGTGGTTTTTGGAGTCCGCCTATCTTTTGTTCTAACCCTACCTTGATCGAGCGTGACCTTGGTAATCTCGCGATTCTCAACAGAGATGGTCCCACTTGATATGAAGAACTTTTGAATTTGCCAACATAACTTAAGGCTATAATCCAAGCATATCTTAAGGATAGATTCCTGATGATAGACGACTCTCAGGACACCTCATAAGACAGAAGAGTGTGTGCTATCGACCATGAGGCGAGATCGTAAAGGCGACCCTGAATGCACCCAGGTTCCAAACTACCATAGCCGGTCACTTCACGTACTTAGGTACAATAATGGAGGCTAATAAAAACTGGCACAAACACATAACCAATACATGTGACAAAGCCAGGAAAGTATACTCGACAATCTCGAGACTCCTCAGCTCGGAGGCGGCAAAGATTCTGCAAAGCGAATTCTGCCTTCATTGGCGATCTCAGAGCTGTTCTATGCCGTGCTGGTGTGGGCGGATGAGGCACAGGGCAAAACTAATATGAAGAGAAATCGCCATGCCATGAGAAGATGCACCCTGAGAATATGTAGGACATAATGTACCATGTCGTGAGAGGCTGCCTGGTAGGGCTAGAACGACAAAGGAGCTACCGATGACGAATAGACAAGGATACAAATGGGATAATGGAGGAATGGTGCGACAGATGGAACTCAAGCTGTGGGTAGCGTCCCTAACAGCATGGCTCACGCGTCCTCATGGAGACTGTGATCACTACCTTACCCAGTTCCTTACTGGTCATAGCCAATTCGCATTGTACCTTCACAGATTTTGCAAGAATAACCATTGCTTACTTGGCGTAACAATCACCGTGGACCACACTCTTGAAATCTGCCCAGCATGGATAGAAGAACTCATAAAACTGCTGGCGGCGACTCACTGGATGTGCAGCACACCAGAGCTACTTAGAAAGGCAATACTACATTCCGTGATAGAAAAGCCCAAAACCAAAGAAGGACATACATAGAGGTTATCTAGACGGTTGCACTAACTAAATGCATAATCCGCGATATCTATGCAGCGTGACTAATGTTTAAGGGGTGCGCACTATTATATTTTAATAATAGCCACCAGTCTCACAGGGCCACTTGTTCTGGTTAGTTAGACGCTAACTTAAAAAAAGAATTAAAATATAGAAAGAAATATGCTTATTTAACCAAATTAAATTGTATGATTATGAAATATAGAGTTGTACAATGTAAACTGTATGCCAAAATATAAATTATTAAAAAGAGACTAAAATATAAAAATTAAAGTGATATTAATAATTCAATACAAAATATAAATCACCGTGAGGGGTTTCTAGTCCTCCATCGGGCGCCTCCCCAGGTGGCGGATAGGGGAAAGCCTCCCAGATATGGGTGGTGCCGGAGAAATTAAATACCCGGCGCGGACCAAACTTGAGAGCGGCGTTTGATTCATAGTGAACGGAAGCAAACATCGGCTGACTCCATGTTAGGAGCGGATGAACCAACTTTCTGGGACTTACAATCTCAGTTTTAACCATGGAATGCCCCCCAATCCATTCCTCATTCCTAATTTCAGATAGCGCATGATGAAAATTTCTGTAAACAGAACTGAAGCGAAATGGACAGAAGAAGGAAAAAACAACATGGAGAAAGAGTGAAGGAGTACAGGAAAAGGAGAGAAAAACAATAAAAATGAGTTGAATCACACCTCGATGTGCGCGCCCTCTCAATTCGCCTCCTAAATCACCTACATTTATTTACATTGAGCCATACTTCTCTCTATTATTATTTAAAAAATCAAAATGTAACAGAATTTTGTACAAGGAATAAATATTCGCCGCTCTTAACCGAGGTGCAAAAGTTTTAAATTACGCAAAGGACTTTATCGCGACGCCTGCGACGTTGACACTCGGGCGTGTCCTTTTTAGTCCCGTTCGCTCGACGCCTAAACAAATAAAATTGCCTAAAGAGTCTCCGCTGGATATAAATAAAACCTCCCGGGGGTGTCGGCGTCTTCCACCACCGAAGCGTAGGGGATGTAACATTGAGATGCTCTTAACAAGACAGTGGAGCACCAACCACTACTAAACCACCACCAACAGTATTGAGGTATAGGTGGCGGCGTCGGAGCGCGAGATCACCGTCTCTCGCGCTCCG
>JAODAC010049688.1:0-10005 GCA_027575185.1 Mimaenictus wilsoni
CATATAACTACTAACTTTATTTTCTAACTCTAAACCTAAAGATACATGCTAATGACTTATCTTCTAATGGCACATGATATCGCGATACCAAGAGTCCGGCCGATAACGACTTTATTTGGAAGTCCGGACTTCTTGGCTATTTGCCGCGACATCATGACCTATTCATCAACATTTGCAACTAGACTATATTACAAGATTGGATACTGCCTATTGTTCACTAATGTCCGTATTCTTATCATCTCGATTTGGTTAAAGTTCTCAGCGTAATTACGCTTCCCTGTTTGCGCATCTGCGTAAACAATTGTAAAACTACATTCAGCATTTATCAAGTTACATTAAATAAAAAACTAAGTTAAATTTTAAATATTTTTTTTTATTATTTTTATTAAGTTGTTCGAACCAAAACTTAATTATATTATTATGAATATAAGCACCGAGCAAACTTGGGACTTAATTTATTATATTTCCCATGCTATATAAAGTAAATGCTCTTGGAGTCTTTAGTTTTAAAATTACAATGCTCAATATGAACCTAAAAACTTTACTCTCAAGTTTGTTGCTTCCCGTTATTGCTTTGCAAAGCCCTTTTTCCAACGCTCAAAATATTAACGATGTTCCATGAGATCCTGATCCTGATTTGCGAAAATGCAAATTAGACTTACAAGGAGAATATCTCAATTGTCCGTCTCTGACTTTAATGCAACTTTTTGTAGGTTTAGTACACATTCAAAGTTTGGTCACTATTAAAGCATCGCTTTCGGTTTCGTAGTGCAGTGGTTATTTATATAAAAAATTTATATTTAACAAATAACTATATAACAATAAATAATATAAATAATGTTATATCTCTTTGTCTTTATATCAATTACAACGGGCTATGTTGGGAAATTGATTATGTTCCATATGTTATGAAATTATACTAACCTGAGATTATTTTCTTAATATTGAATTAGAGTTGCTTGATACGTATTTGTGATGTCCATCCGTTCTCACGAGAACCACTGTGATAAATTCAACAAGTATAGAGAAAATGGAATCTGCATCGAAAAAATTTATTACATTTTAAGGAGCAATCATTCATATGGTGAAATTATTAGAAGAGAATAATCAATTTCCCAACATAGGTTCATGTTCATGCAAAAAATCAGTTTTTATAAAATGTGCAACATGAAGAATCAATTGGTGCTTTGAATGGTTTAATGATTAATATCATTCAGCATCTGGCGCAAATGGACCAAAATAGTGGGTAATTATGTATACTTTGTATGTATATAATTTTTAAATAGTGTTATTTATTGGTATATAATTATTAGTTAATGTATAATTTTTATTATAAAAATTTCGCCGCAGTCAAACTTCGAACAGGCAACCCTTCGGTCAGGAGGCAAGAAAATAATAACTATGTCACGTAACCAATAAAATATGTCTTATTGTTAAAGCAATATCTACTAGGCTTAATTTTTACCAAATTTTGTTTCATTTTTTTTGACACACGGCTAAAAACGGCATAAAATCCCGTGAACACAAATTTTTGCTATATATGTACTCCATTTATAAAAATGTTTATTCAATTCTGTGACGGACAATTGAGGTACTCTCCTTTTTAGTAAATTCAGAATCCGAGAAACTGACACTATTCATATCATTTGAAAATAACTATTTAACGAAAAGACAAATTTAAATACTTAGGAAGCATTATAGATTGCAAAACATTCGAGAAAGAAGCAAAAATGACGCGCACAAGTAAAATGGAAATGGCCATTCACTTAACTAGGAAATATGTATATTGCGCAATGCTAAACTTATGCACTATAAAACCAACCACCGACTTGAAGCGATGTAGGTCTTAATATTAAGAAGAAAACGCTTCCTGGAAAACTCAACATGAAAGACAAGAAATTATTCAGAAAAATTCTGGGATTGGTTAAGGAAGGTGGTATGGCATATCAGTGAGAAAAGAAGGATATCATTTTATGCACACATGGCACTCATGCGTATGGAGAGACTAACGAAAAAGATAATGGAGGACCATAAAAAGGCAGAAAAAGATGTACAGAAATTGGATGCGCAGGAATGGACGCGGTTGAGAGAAAAGATGCGAGACTGAAGGAAGAAGTAACCTTAAAACGCGGCACACGCTGAAATGAGGACAAATAAGAAAGCCACAGCCGGGAAATGAAAACGGCTCGAAGAAAACAAACGCGACACCAAGTATAACATGAATGTATGTTTTTAGTAACTGAAGTTAAAAACTTATGTGACCAGGCAAAAATGTAACAAAGATAAGTTCAACGAATAATTTGGACACTTTATAATAAATCAAATAATATTTAAAAAAGTAATACCTGATGCTGAAGAAGAAATTGATTAAGTGACTTACTAAAAAGAGGCCTTATACAAAGGCTTTACGGAATTAACCCACAGAATAAGCCCGCCACGCCGACAACACACGGCGCCTATACACAAAGAAACGACCCGAGATATGTAGATAGAATGGTGTAAAAATGCAATTTACTTATTTGAATGCCAGATAAAAGTGATTTTAATTTAAATAATCTTAAGCAGCGCTTCTAACATTAAATTTAGTTTGTGGTACAAATAACCTTAACAGCGCCGGTGGCGCGGAGAAAGGCAATATTTTAAATAAACATGTTAACTTTCACCTTACCAATTGATAAAATATATAGTGGCTTGTTTGTCAGACCTATACATATGCATTATTATACACATTATGCACATACTATATGATTATCCGTGATATAAAGTAAACAATCTTGAGAATTTAGTTTCAATAATATGTCGCTCATTACGAACGATGGAAATTTAGCCTTCAGTTTTTTAGTTGCCATCATTGCATTGCGAAGCTCGTTTTCAATAGCTCAAACGTTTAACCATGTTCGTTGTGATCTTTATTTGCCAACAGTAAATCATTTTGATAAAGAATTAGTAAGTTTATACAAATACAATAGAATATTTTTGAACATAATAATATATTTATTTGCATAATACAAAATAATGTCAATATTAATCCATTTCAGTTCGCTGGAAAATGGTTTATATATCTCACAGCCAACCACAAGAAAATACAAAATGCTTTACACACATATTCATTCTTTAGAATAATTCAATCTATGAAAAATACTGCCCATATATTAAGTAAGTCTAACAAAACATTCACATCATCGGGCAACTATTATTTATATATGGTTATAGGACAACAACAAATGAACCGGCATTTTAGGTTTTTACTGTAACTGCAGACCTTAGGGATGTAGAAGTTGGTAAATTCAAAGTGAATCCTGCATATATACCAGATAGCGACGTACAGCATAACTAATTGTCCTCAATTAGCTTGTTAAATTATGTTAATATTTCCTGTAGATATGTCATGGTGGATTCTGACCTCTCATTATGACACATTTGCCATCAATTATTCTTGTATGGATTATCAGGACGGAAGAATTGAACCGATTTGGATTCTCAATCGTAAATCAACATTAGATGAGCAATCATTGAAGCGAGTCAAGAAGTACATGAATGGACATGGCATTAATTTGAACTTCACACCAGAAGTTCTATTATTATAATATGTTAAGATTCGGATACAATAAGGTAAAATAGGTTTAATTTTACATTTTGTTGTCTTGGTGATGATAGCAACAATTGCACTGATACTAAAGAGTACTATCAGTTAGGAAAACAGTTAATTTTAACATATTTAATGGATAATGTTGTACTATAAATGAGATTCTTCCTGCGGTCGCCTCACGCTCATGATTTACGATTATCGATGATTCTGCTTAACATTATCGGGCGCCTGTCAGACTAAGAGCGTCGCCTCTCTTCGCTTCGTTTCGCCTTGTTTAACCAATGTAAGTAAGAGGAGGCGAAGAAATTCAAAGAAATAACCTCTCTCCTACTTTTAATGCATCGGTAGGACAAGGCGATCCTCGTAGTGAAGCGAGGTGACACTCTTGGAATCAGTCTTACGACGCGCACTTGTGTAGGGTTAATTTTAAACTTCCACGATCTTAGCTCAATGATATAAATCCAATATAAGTCCAATATAAATCGCTTCCAATGCGTTGAACTTGTGGCCTTAACGTAGGATTTTCAGGTTTTGACTTCTGCATGTGTGGCCGGCTGATATGAGGTGGTCTATGAGCGAGGAACATTGGGGATTTCCGCGTTGTTAGTTAAACGTAAATGTTCTCGGAACCGTGTATTGAAATCACGGCTCGTTTGACCTATATATAGATTATTACAATCAACACAATTTGTTTTGTTAGAGTCCGGAATTAAGAAAACGATCAGGGGGCAGTTATATCATTGGGTAGTACTTGACGATGCCACGCTGCGAAATGCGCATTGTAACAAATAAACCAAAATTGTGAAACATCGTTAAAGTGTTTTATCTCTGTTAATTTAGCACGTTTTACCAAAACCCGACAGTAGCCTACATCAATTATGTATATTCCAAGAGATATCTTAAAAATAATATATAATACGCAAAATGGAATATTAATAGCTATCCATACTGTTATTTGCAGAGCTCCTTGAATTTCCTCTCGAGTAGTCGTAAATCAGTCGGAGGAAACGTTTCTTAGTATATTTATATTTGGAAATCGTTCGCAACGCTAGCCAATTAACTAAAACTAACTACCTATCTTGTTCCAGAGCGGCTTGTTTCCGTGAGGTCGGGGCCGGAATGGAGACAAAGCAGTAATGCAACACAGTAGAATTTCTGCACCAAAATCAGAAAATAAAATTTAATTGCAATAAGAAACGAGGCGCAGCAATATGCAATAACGCAAAGTTGGACACTTGCGTAGTTGGGTCCTCAATGCAGAAGACCAAAACTCGCTGCAGGAACCGCGTAAGTTTCAAAGTAATAGACACCAAATCTTAAATCTGCTGCTCACCTACTGCGCGTTCAGCACAAAACAGATGAATTATTGTGTCATCATACGAATTGCATATTTAAAGTTAAATAAGAAATAGGTTGTCATGAGCTAGATTCAAGAAAAATACAAATTGAATATCCTCTTGAAATAAGCCATCAACCTGCGAAAGTAGAGGCGGATAAGCAGGAGTGTGCTTATCCCTTATCTGGATTTTAGTATCAACGTAATGTATTTATTTTAGGAACACTTTAATTCTTATTTGCATATTTTTGTTAGTAAATCGGAAGGTGTCTATTATTCGTTAACACCAAACGATGTTTATTTCATTCGGTTCTATAATAATCATTTTCCACTTGTAATTCCCCGTTTGAGAAATTGTGCTAGCCCAATATTTTCGTTGAGCTAAGATCAAGGCGGTTAATATTAATTAATATCACAAATGCTTGATAAAGAATAGTTATCCTCAATGGAGAAATTCACATAATTTATGTTTCCATTAATATTATTCTTGATTATATCATAAATGCAGATCCGAAAATATACATTTGTGAAAAGGAAAAGCAAATCCTAAATGAAACATTCAGAAGCCAACAACAATTAAATAATATTACCTTTTTTGCTTCATAAAACATAGATATTAAATGTTGTTTGAAAATAATCGGCGCAAAGTTGACAGTTTAGGTTTTTCAATATTTATTAAGCTACAAAATCAATATTTTGAAAGTCATAGTTATTTGAATTCAGTCTCGTACTTATACTCATTAGCTTATCGTAATAAGCCATAGTAGGAGAAAATTCCCATATGTTTTTTACTTGTAAGGTGAAAATAATTAAAGAATTTCCAAGGTTAATAAAAACCTCGTTGATAAAATTTGAATTGTGGCTTGTACATTTGGAAATGATGAAACACATAATTACAGAGGTAGAACTTAAAATGAATGTAAACATAACAAAAATCCTACTATGTACCTTATGTTGTAGTTTGCTGAGGATGGTGTAATAAAAACACCGAAACCGGTCCAAAATTGAATTTAATAAAGATATAAAGAAGTAATTCAAAACATCACTACCTATTAAGTTCATAATTATTAGAATGTATTCCAATTTTCACATAGAATTTATTTAACAGTTCATTTGTAAAAACTTCTGACTTATGCATGTTACATTGTTGTCTCATGGAAAGTGGAATTTTCCTGGCTCCTTTCAAGGTCGTCACATCTTGACAGAGACATAGTAGCTTACGCTGAACTGCATTTTGCACAGCCAAGGAGAGGGTCACAATGATCCAACACGAAATTGAATGCAACTTTTTGTACGTGTAGTGTAGTACAAGTATAGAAATAATTTGTGTTAACGGGGTTTTCGCCGTTTTTCGCTGTTTGCCAAAAATTGTTTCAAAGTCTGGTCACAAATAAAGCGTGGTCACAAATAATGCTTTAACAGCATGCTTCGCAGTATCAGTTTCATGGCGCATTCGTTAGCGTTTTTGCCTTATGATCCAAGGTGTGTGGGTTTGGATTTTGCCTGCGAACTTTTTTTCTTTTAAAATTACATATTTGACAAATAATTATATAACAATAAATAATACAAATTATGGCTTATTTGAATTAACTTTTTTGTTGTTTTCTTAAGACATTGTTTTCTTAATACTGAATTAGAGATGCATGCTTAGCAATTTGAAATTAATTGTGAAGTATTTGCGTTCGTATGAGAACGCATTCTATGGTTCATCACTTTATTTACGAATATGGTTAAATATGCATGGTTTCAGTTCGCAGGCAAAATATACCAAAGGTCATTAAATTATTGGGTTTCATTCAAACATACAAATTAATTTCATTATAGAAAATGTAGCAATATATTAACAATATAACAATATATTAATGTTAGTCCACAGCGGACGTTGCTATACTTCAATTAAAACCTAGTAATAAATTATTTCATAGTCTTTACAAAATGACATATCCTGACTAGATTCATATTGGTGAAAGTTATATCATATTGAGAGGAATCTCAACACTTTCTAAATCCCTCTTAGGTTTCTTCCTCCCCAACCAGTCTTCATCAGCACCAAACATCGCAGCATCTTTCAGAGTCTCTGGTAGTTGTCTTCCGAGAGTTTCAGGAAGGAAAAATGAACCTATAGCTCCTATTAAAGCTAGGACTCCATAAATTGAGTAAGAAATTGTAGGATTTAAATTTCCTATGGCTACAACATATGGTGCGAAAATAAGAACACCATTAGATAAAACTGTTCCCAAAGCAACACCAGTCTGTCTGAGACATGTTGGAAAAATGTCTGTAGTTTGAAGGAGTGAGCAGAAATGAGATATCATCACAAATAATTTTAAGACAAAACATAAATTATGTACTATACCAAAATTGGCTGGATCTAAAATGCAATCAAATCCAACTATTAAATGTCCATAATTATAAAATAAGTATTATCCATACCTTTTATAACTATGTCAATCACCAATAACCCGATTGTATTCAAAACAAAACCAGTGCAATCAACAAATCTTCTCTCAAACCGATTTGTAGCAAATTGTCCAATAACGAAAGCAACAAGATCAGCTAAAGCTTGATAGGTATAGTTCAAAAATGGATTACCATCGAAGGCACCAACTCCAAGCATAAAGCAAGTGTGAATCATGACAGTGGCAGTATAGCAATACTGCCACTAAATGACAATTAGTGAATTTTTGGCAAGACGCCAACTTGAAAAGACGTAATACAGGGTAGTTCGTCCAGTGTCATCATCTGTGACAGATCGCTTCAGACGTTCCTCAATATTATTTGGAACTAGCTTGTTATTCGTTTTGGTAATTTTTACCAAATGAGCAATGCAAATCTTAATTTTACCACGTGATGCTAACCAACGTGGGGATTCAATAAACCACCTTTAAATATCTCGTAATATTATTAACTATAAGCAAGAAATTTTGAATACTTACGGATGAAAGAAGTAAAACGTAATAGGTAAGGTAATGTGATCATTAGACTGTAGGGTACCCAATTACGTAGCCACCACGTAAACAATGGATTTATGACAGATCCAAAGCTATAACTAAAACAAACCATCATGGTCATAAAGGCTCGCATATCAGCTGTGGAGATTTCCATGCCGATTACTAATGGTATTTGACAAAATGCTAACGTTTGAGATCATATAACATTAAGAAATATAAATAAATTGACCGAAGATGATGAATAAATTGATAGAATTCTAGCGATGATAATAGTAGTAATTGCTAAGTAATACAGGGGCCTTCTTCAAAAATTATCAGCTAATTGCCCATAGACTAATGAACTTATCATTTCACCAAGAGCAGATAAGGCAAGTACGTTTACAGGTACCATCTCATCGTCACAAACCCAATTTTGTTGCTTCGATGAAGTTAAGTCATACCAAGTTGTATCGTATTCCCAACCATGATCACATTTTATAGTATTAGAAGTATTAAACTCCATAATACTTGTACTTGTTGCAAATTCCATGAAAATACGCGAAATATTTTTTGTTTAATATAGTATTTAATTGATTTACAAAGGAATTATTAAAACTCCATAAATTGAATAAGAAATGCATGGATTTTCAGATCCCAATGCTACAACATATGGGGCGAAAATAACGATTCCATTGGATAGAACTGTGCCCAAAACCAGTCCAGTGTGCCTTAAACATGTTGGAATGATTTCAGTACTGTGAAGCAGTGAACAATAATGATATGTCATAACAAATAGTTTTAAGGCAATGCATAAAATTTTAACAATTCCAAAATTCGCGGAGTTTAAAATGCAACCATTTTCAATTTTAAAACACAATCCCATCAAGTCCACTGTGCTTGTACACCATGATTATCCTTACCATGATTGACAATTCTTCTCCCAAATCGATTAGTTGCATATTTAGCTTGATAGGTGTAATTTAAAAATGGATTACCATCAAAGTTACCAACTCCAAGAAAGAAAGATGTGTAAATAATAACTGTTGCAGTATAACAAACTACAATTAGCGATTTTTTTGCTAGACGTCAGCTGGAAAATATATCATAAAGGGTGGTTCTCCCGGTATCCCCTCCATCTGAGAGTGATCGCTTGAGTTGTTCTTCAAAATTAATGAGAACTTGCTTATTATTAGCTTTAGCAATTTTGGCCAACTGACCAATACCTTCCTTTATTTTACCCCGTGAAACTAACCACCGAGGAGATTCAATAAATCAGTAATAATAGATTAATTATATCATAAATTATATAAAAGGAGGTTGAAATACCTATGGATGAAGGAAGTAAAATATAATACAAGGTAATGTGGTAATTAGGCTCTTAGACACCTAATTTCGTAGCCACCACATAATAATGTATTTAGGACAAATCCCAAACTGTAACTAAAACAAACCATCATTCTCATAAGTGCTCGCATGTCGGTTCTTGATATTTCCATGCCGATTACTAATGGTGATTGGAAAAACGTCAACGTTTGAGAGCAAATATTAAGAAATATAAATAAATAAATCCAAGATGATGTATAAATTGATATAGTTCTTGTAATAATGACAGTGGTAATTGCTATATAATATACTGGCATTCTTCCAAAATTATCAACTAATTGTCCATAGACCAATGAACTTAACATTTCTCCGGCAGCAGATAGAGCCAGTATATTTACTGGTATCATTTCATCATCACAAATCCAATTTTGTTGCATTGTTGTAGTTAAGTCATACCAGTTTGTATCATATTCCCAACCTTGATCACATTTTATATGATTGGAAGAGTTAAACTCATTAATACCTCTTCCATTCGTAAAACGTGTACACTTGAATAACCATAACCACCTTGTGAGTCGTTGTGCCTGTAAATACTCGAAATAATTTTAGTTTGTCGAAAGATAAACTCATTTTACCAAGGAATTGTAAGATTTTTCCATTCCTCTGAGGTATAGTTAGTATTCTCACGCCCAGAGACATGACACCAATGATATATTGTTAAAAGGTTTAAATAAGTAGATCGAGGAAGTCTAAAATAAATGTAATTATAGAATGAAAACTCAGGTAACATAAAATACAACTCGGTATAC
The DNA here is from genome assembly GCA_027575185.1 of Mimaenictus wilsoni. Lineage (NCBI taxonomy): Eukaryota > Metazoa > Arthropoda > Insecta > Coleoptera > Staphylinidae > Mimaenictus > Mimaenictus wilsoni. The sequence goes on from JAODAC010049688.1 coordinate 9,988, forward strand.
AATAATGGCGCGATGCAA
>JAODAC010049699.1:0-10003 GCA_027575185.1 Mimaenictus wilsoni
TAGTTTTTCGTTCCAGATAGATCACATAAATCATGTTTTATTTTACTTAAAGTACTATTTTGTGACGGATACTACACGTTAGGCACATTAAGCCCGTGCGTACTATCAAAAGAATCAACGGCATAGATTCCACCGGCCTTGAAAGAGTCCCTCAATAGACCACACATTCATGCAGAAACGCTGGAATCCTCTCTAGGCCCAAGTGACCCACAAGTTTCGATAATTTCGAGGTACCAATAAACAATTTTGATTCCTTTCCCCCATATATAAGGTGATCGCCACACATAATGTGACAAGTGGCACTAGACGACCTTAATCCGCACTCATAGTATAAAGTTTCCAACTCTGCTAATTGCCCAAAATGCAACCCGTAAGTTGTAAAGAATCCCGGTTTTGGTTACACCCAATTTTGTAAGCTCGGATAATTTTGGGGATACCAGATGATGGCAGATTGAAGAAAACGCGGCCATTCCGTCATATATTCGGTATCACTGCACAATTCACGCAAAGGTGGCATTATTCCGTTCACGGTAACATGGTACATGATGATATGTTCATAAAATGGTTACTGTCTTAAGTCCTGACAAGTACCTCGGCGAAGTTGTCAGAGTAGAACCACATAACCAGGAATAAAAGATTTACAATTTTTTGAAGAAAAATTATGCAGTACCATAAATATGGTATCTGAAGATTGACGAATGGTTAAATTTCTGTTCAAATCAGTTTTTCTCAACGTGGGTCCCACGCTCCACAGGTAGGCAATTTGATTGTTAAAGGGGATAATCCGACATTGAACTCCACACGAGTTTAACTTTTTCCTTAATTATGTATCATATATAAGTGATATAAGAGAAGATCAGATGGGGCATGGCCCAAAACAGATTGGTATGCTCGGGTTTTAACCATCTTTATTAAATTACCATGCGGCACGCGGACCTATGTTATTCTAGTGTTTTGTGCCAGTCCAGGTTTTTTACCCTACCACCGGATATATACCACCCATTACGTTTGGTGGCCCCTCTTAGGCCACCAAACGTAATGTGCCTAATTGTAAGGGCTTTTAACGACATTAATCCGCCACTGATGGTATTCTTCTTTAAGGCCAATCACGTAAATATGGTGTCTTAACCTGGAAAATGTAGTATCAACACAATGCACATATTTCTTCCTCTTTATTCCAAATCGGTAACAATCAGGGCCTAGGGAGGCGCGAACACACACGAGGGATTCCCCCTTGAATACGTAGGTGCAATGTCACGACATTTCAATATCAAAAAAATTGAAAGATAGGTTTTTTCAAACCGAGGCGGGGGGGGGGGGGGGTGTCGAGAAAAAAAGTAATAAACAATTAACACTCCCAATGCCAATGTGATAAATCCCACAGAAAACCGAAAAGTTTTATAAAACACTATGCAAACTGATAATTATGCATTTTGTCTTGTGAGAAAATAGCACCAAATGGTGAAATTCCAAATGAATGGTACAAAATCAGTATGGCAATTAGTCATACGCTGTGCACTTTCCTTGAGCGCCGGCGTGTGTAAACATTTGCGCGACTCAGCAGGAAAAACATCTGGTGCGGCCAGGCCAGTCGCGGCTTGGCGTTTATTGCCGCCGCGACGCGACGCGGCGGTTCCCGCGCGCAATCCGTCTAATTATTTCATACCTTTCGCGGGCGACGACGACATGCGATTGAGAATCGTGGGGCTCGCACATGGCCAGGCGAACGGCTGGCGTAAGAAGTGCGCGCAATAAGTTGTAATAATCGCGATAAATCAATGCATGCGCCAGGTTTTCGATCGATTGCATGGATGTTGCATCGTTTGTATGTAGCGTTTGTATACATACATGCGCATGCATATATATGCAAGCATGATCTGAATGCGTACACGCATATTTGCTTGTCGATGTTTGTGCGTCTGTATTTGCCGGCCGAGATGCGATCGGCCGCGATGCGGCCGCGCTACCGCTCTCCGCGGCGCTGGTAAATCAGTGACCGTGTCCGTATGGCGCCAGAGTCACGCCATAAATAATACCGCACACGTATGCACATGCACATACATATGCGTGAGTGCACGGCTTTCGGCCGCACGCACGCATACACATGCAGGAGACGTGCTGCCCTGCCGCTGGCACCGGCTCCTCGAGAGCGCGCGCCGCTCCTGCTCGCGGGCACGCAGGAATGCCGAACGCCTCTCTGCGGTGCATGCACCACATGCGAGCGGCGGCGATTCGACGCGCCTGCGACGCGGCTCCGCAACAAAAACCTTTCCGCATCCCGCTGCAAAGCGCCCGAAAAAAAAGAAACGAATCTACAGCGCCAACCAACTGCAGAGAACGCGCGAAAAGCGCACGAAGTGTGAGCCTTGTTATCGGTTGACAAGACAACGTTTTCTGCGCTTTCTTATTGTTTTTCTGGTACCTCTTTTCAACTCTTTTCTTTTTGAAAGAGTAGACATGGTCCCAATTGGATGATAGCCCATTGCTGCACTTTTAATAAACAATTACACATTATTAGCATACATGTAATTCATGTTAGCGGTTTACCTTCAAAGAATAAGCATTAGGATTCCTATCCATATTATCTTTAGTCCTAGAGCTAGCCACGCTATTTTATTTCTATCACACTGTAAATCGTCAATTTATTTTCTTAATTTTAAAGTTTTAATTTTTGATAGTCATATATCAGTTTTCCTAAATTCCATTCCATTTCCTAAAGGAAATTATGAATGATTCGGTCCCCCAACCGAAGATGTAATCACTATTTGGTTTCCTTGATCTAAAAGCATACTCATCAGAATGCTGATCACTGCAAATGGTCGTGATTACACTTTAAGGGGGTCGCCACACTGCCGACTTCGGCTTCATGCTTCTTGTCTGGCGAATATACTTATAAGGAGTTGAAGCAACTCAATGAAACAGCCTATCTCCTTTTAATACATGAACCAGACAAAGGAAATCACGATGCGAAGCGAGGCGCAATCGGACGGACGCCTTAGAGTCACCTTAGTCTATAAGTCTACGACTATTTCTTTCCAAACAAAAATGCAATCCTGTTAGTGGTTTATTTTGAAGGTATTCCTTGATATAGAAAAAAATGTCCCTAATTGCGTCATTCCGTCAGTTCTTTGTTTCATTGATCAACAAAAATGCAATCCTGTTAGTGGTTTATTTTGAAGGTATTCCTTGATCTAGAAAAAATGTCCCTAATTGCGACATTCCGTCAGTTCTTTGTTTCATTGAGTTGTAAACAAAGGCATCCGAATGTTGAATAGTTCTGTTTCCTCCGACAATACAAATTACAAGTCACATTTTTGTGAACGTAGAAATGATAATGGCATATCTTCAATTTGTTGGTATTTCCTGAGCGCGGAACAAATTCTTCACAATGCGAAACAGTTTAAATGTCCCTGAAGAGGTTGAAATCAGTGTCTCTAAATGACAATTTAGGTGAACCACACCCTTATTCACGTTTTGAAACACTTACTATATGTTTTCATAGGTCGACTCGTCAAAAAAATATCTAGAAACGATTACATCTTTCTTTTGTATGGAGATCAAAATGAACAAAACCTGCAGGTTCCTAAACCTCCTGACCTAAAGCAGAACCAAGAAAACAAATGCCAGCTACGTTCCACCGTACATCTGTAAATATGCGGTTTTTCGGCTTCCCCTCAAAACATGCAATTAATCGAGGCGATAATCAACGACTATTAAAACAAGATGCGTTTGCAACGTGGGGACAGGTGTGCAACCGTAGCGTCCGTGTGTCTTCATCGTCAAAAAAGGAACCGACAAAAGACGCGCTCTGGAGATAAAGACAAGATGTGCGCCACACTGCCACGTCCGACTCACCAGCCCAGCAAACTGAGCACACACGCAACATTCGCCCGTAAGAAGCAAACGTCAAGAGAGTCAAGCGATCGAAATTGTTGCGGGCATCCACCTGTTACGCGCCCGACCGGTGGTTGCGCTAAGGGCAGGTAGGCATGCATAATCGGCATGCCTCACGGCGGCCCGGTGTGGAAATGTGGAACAATAATCGGCGCGCACCCGACGTCGACGACGACGCGATGGTGCCCGCGAGGCCCGCGCATCGGTCCTCCCTGATCGCTTAGCGGCTTATCTAAATGGTTTCGCTTCCCATCGCGCCCCGTCGCCGGTGCGGCGCGGTGCGACGCGGTGTGTTGGTCCTTTTCTGCGACCGCTGTGAATGAAAACGTCGCCGTCGCTACCAGATGTTCCTGCTGCCGCTGCCGCTGCCGCTGCCACTGCAGACAAGTGCAGGCAAGGTGTATTCATATTTATATCCACGCGCGAGAACGCACACATGGCGCTCGCACATGCATTGTCGCCGCCGTCGCCGCCACCGCATGCGCGGCCAGATGCAACCAGACGCGTAATTCATTAAATAATATTGACCTATTTATAGACGATGCGTTCGAGTGCGACATCGTTGGCGTAAAGCGTGTTGCTTCCTATTTAAATATTTATATATAGATAATTTAGAGATCTCTCGCCCGACCGCAACGAAGACCAGGTGGACCACCAAACACGTCGGTGTCATGGAATAATTTAATTCCACCGTGAAGAAACAGGCGATACATTTCATCGACAAAATTACGAATACTTAATGAATTCGTATTTGTTGGTTGCTTTACGAGTATAGTTCTGTTCTCCTATTGGTACAGAATTCGATGAATTATTAGATGTTACAATTATAGTAATTAATAACCGATAAGAGGTTAGCAACAAGGTATCAGTTGCTGAGTAAATTTGCTCTTAAATAAATTACTCTGTAAATCTTCCATACAATATTTTTTCCACTCCGCATTTCTACTACTCATTTCAGTATCGCTTGGATTATGAACTTACTGTTTTCACACATAACAGTTGTTGAAAAAGTATAATGTACAACTCGAATGTGTGAGTTTTCTTCTCGTGCGGCCATTTCTCATACTCTTGATGAAATATAAACATGAACCAAATTCGTTGTCCAATATATTTAATAAATAATTTTCTTCCCATGTTTTATAATATGCACTTTACATTAACGATTTTGATGAAGTTATGATATATGCAACCTACGGTTGATTCTAACAGTACTGGTAGATGACGTAGTTCTAGGCAAGCAAGCTATATAATGGGTTCATAGTAGTCTCATACTCGCGCATGCCGCTGCCTACAGCTGCGTGCACCAAATTTGTGCGTGAGCCATAACGCTTGCGCATAACCTGCACATGTTGACAGCAGGCACGTCGATACCAGAGAACTAAATCTACACATTATTATTTTCACATATAATAGTCTGTATGGATGTACACTATTCTGTTGTATAATATACATATTTCAATATCGATATTGATTAAAAACTCGCATACATATCCTTTGGGTGTTCATATACTTACGGATAGATCACGTAGTTCTATGCAAGGTAGTAAGGAAATGGGTATATAGTAGCACAAAGCGCTACCGCGCGGTCGATATTAGCGACGATTTCATCTTCAAAAAATGAATTGAAATTACTTCGAAACATTTGACTTTTATTTATATTTTCCTTCTTCTTATGAACACAAATCATGTACCATTCGATTCAGAATGAAATTTGCTACTATCCCCTACAACCATTTTTTGATTACATGTTTAGAAATCATGTTATATACCGGTGAAGTTGTGTATAGTACAATTAGCATCTCCAAAAATACTTGTCCTAAATATTCCATTTTTATTTACAATTTCCTTACTTCTAAAAGTATAAATCATACACCAATCGATTAAGCGTGAAAATTGCCTTACACTCCTGGGTCAGTTTTTCATTCATGAATGTTGAAGCTAATATCGGCGACGTTTTCGCTGTCAGAAAAATGACTTGAAACGACCTCTCCTAAAGATCACACTTGTATTTATATTTATCACATTACTATGTATATAAATTAGATATTAATCGATTCAGAATTAAAATTTTCACTAACTACCCGAAGAGTTTCTCCTATTAATTACCTATAGCAAATGTTATAGGTTGTTGAAGTAGGGTCAATTTATGGAGATATTCAGAGGTGTTTCATGCACAAACAAGACACATTATTATTATAAATGTTAAAACACAGTAAATAATAATCTTATATTTGGTCCGTAGACCTGGCTATCGAGCACACTGCTCCTTCAGCCTGGTTTGTTGACCGTTTTTTATTACTATTTTTTGTAATACATGTTATGACATTGTGATTTGTAATTCGACGTTTCTGTTATTGATGTTGTTGTGTTGCTTATCAAGTTGATTTTCATGTGTGAATGTTGAGTTGTTTTTGATTCCTTCCTTGTTCTGTGTTGACTGCTTGGGTTGCGCTAATTTTGCGATTGGTGATGTATCTCGATGACTAGATTTTTATAGATGTGAAAATTTTCTTAGGTGTGAATTTTTAATGTGATTTTTATGTGTGAATTAATTGTGAATATAATGATGAGTGCCCACCCCGTCCGACTGCGTGGTAGACCGGTGCAGTACCACCTAAGCTGCCCAGGTGGGCTAAAACACAGTATTTTGATGCTGATATATGTATATTTTGTAAATTATCACCAATTTAAGTTATAATTCTTAACCCTATATTTCTCTGGCAAACTTTCCCATAACAAACTACATTTGTCAATGGTCAAAAACGTATTAGAAGGATTAGAAGGATTGCGAAATGATCGCAATTCGCTACGTGCTGCAGTCCGCGTAGGGAGCTCTTAATATATTCTTCATAAATATCATATAAATTTCCACATACACATACTCAATACGACAGACCTACAAAAAGTTGTATTATTATGAGTCAAGTAACACAACGTATACAATATAGCATACATGTTGACAGAACAAATTAATTAATTCGCATGAGAATACAATACAATTCTCTGGATGGAATTTGACGCCAGTATCTCTGTACGGTTTTAATTCCGTTGAGCGTGTACAGTGCTGGTTACTCGTTAAGCTTTACACGCTTTCGGACGTATTTTTGGGAACCGTGCCCCTTTGCTAATCCGCTTTGGAAGCCAAATGCTCGATTGCCTTGTACAGAGTAAAAATAACATAATCGTTTTTCCGTTGAAACACTCGCGCCCGTTTGCTGGCATCATTTTGCATCTGTTTCGCCGCCTTCTGGTCGGAGTTTTTGGCGAGCGATCGGGGCGCACGAAGGCACCACCGCACCACCTGATCCGCGCACCGGCGCACCTGTCAGCAGATGATACAGGTGCGAAAGCGCGCACGGCAGAAGGACGACCCCCGAATATATTGCCCGTTTGCAACGTCTGCCGCACCGAACCGCACCGGGCGGCAAGACGCGAATGCCTTCCTTCCAGACGTAGACACCTGTTTACGGCGACAGCGACGACGGGGCCCCTGTTTGCCCTGTTTGTTGGTATGTTTCCTTCGCGTTTCTTCCTCGGTAGTAACAACAATGCCCCATTCTGGCCGCACATGGGGTGGCTGGTGTTTGGAACCACACGCGGTTCGGGGAAATCCAGAAACTACTGGCGACACGCACGTTTTCTGGCCGCTCGTACGCATCTGTACAGGCTCGTAAAAGGACGCTGCCACCAGCTACCAGACATCAAACGCCTGGCCAGTTTGCGCCAGACCGCCCACCCGTTTGCCAGCGCGTTGAGATTTCCCAAAAACGACGTCGACGTTTTGATGGTGTGCTGGTGGATTCCGCCGGCGACACCAGACGCGCCGGGGAAGACGCGCCCAGATGTACATCTTACTGCCGCCATGCCGCGCACATGCAGCTTACACAATCGGCGCCTGGGGAAAAGCGATGTACCCAGTGTTGTTGGATGTTGAATCAATTTACGACCACGGTCAGCAAACGCGGCCTGTTGCAGCATTCCGACCATGTGGACGGAACAAGTTTCGAAAAAAATGGCACTCACAATTAGCTCCCATTGCATATTGCTAGCAATGAAATATGCCGCGCGGCGTAGGCATTACGTGTCGGTGACAATGGATATCGCGCGATCCCATGTATATCTTACCGTTTATATTAGACATGTCAAAAAAATATCGATATTGATAATTATCGATATATCGGCCTCAAAATTTCGTTATTTATCGATAATTTCATTTTCCACAATAGCGATATATCGGTATCGAATTTTTTGATATCGTTTTGACATATCATTGATGTTACCGCCATCTGCATAACATGATTTAAAATTAAACCAACCACTGTTAAACGGTAAATTCTAGCAAAGACTTATAGGGGTCGCAAGTGTGCAGATTATTATAAATATTGATATTTATAGCGAATTTTTCACAAAGTCGAAAATTAGTTAATGCAATAGCATGACATAACATGAAAATTTAAAATCATTAATATAAATATCGACAATTTCTTAATATAAATATCAATATTTCTTTCATTTATCAAAAACACGAAAATATAAATTATTCTCAGATTGGACATCATTATTCTAATCACGAATATAGGCTAGTAACAGCCCTGTAGCCGCTGCATGAGTCCGAGATTACAAGTAAATTAATGATCACCGTTAGATTGTTGGGAATTGTAATTAATTATGACACCCCTTTACAGATGTCGTTCCTGTGGATTTTCGACTTGTTCGATATTGATAATATCGATATTTTCAAGACGATATTTCGATATTGATATATCGAAAAATTGGAAATATCGATTTCGACAAATATCGATATTTCATCATCGTCTCACATGCCTAGTTTATATGATATCAGTAAAGATTAAGTAGAATTTTATTGAAAGAAGCAGAATCCTCTATCCGCTTACTGGGGACTAGTACTTTTCTGTCTCATTTAAACCCAATCATCCGAAGTTCAATACAAATTTAAAAAATATACAAAAAATAAATCAACAACAAAATTGAACTGAATTGAATTAAATTGCAAAAAGTGGTTTTATTTTATATTTTATATACACAATTAGCACAAAAAGTAAATGCGGACATAAGACTCCCAACATTTTGATGTTTCAACAAATAACACCTAAATACACGTTATAGATTAAATTTACATTAATCCATGCGAAGACTTGTGGTTTATATCAATTTGTAAGTTTGGATGGCTATGAGAAACATACTGACTGATTTTGTTTACTTTATTTATAATGAAATCTGTTTATAATGAAGTCAGTCTGAATATACATGTAGCAAAGAAAATGCGAATTACAATTATTTCTCAGTTTGGAGTTATATTTTCAACAGGTTATGGGCCCTGACTGACTTTCGTTTGAGAAATAAATCATATATTAAAAAGGCGCAGAACCGTTTTTTTTTGGAGAATTTACATTCAAGAAACAATAAAGGTAATTGCTATCGACAATAGTTTCCCTTAAAACAAGATCAGAAAACTACCCTTTTTCTCAGTTATGTGTATATTCCTTTTAAGATGTGCAAGTTTCTCTTGAAGAGAGAAGATAGGGAATTGGTGTATTGTTTCTTCGCCATCTTGATTGATATTGACATTCTAATGCCACATTCGTCATCTGGGTTAAAGCATTTTCACTTACGATTATGACCATATGTAAACACCTCTTAATTATGACCATAGTTTAAGTTAATTTTACTTTGATTGATTTACGTTTTTGATTCATAACAATAAAATGTATCTATAGAAGGTGCTCTAGAAATTAGACTAAAAATATTTGAATTTGTGTTCTGCTGAGAAAAATGTTGCACTTGCACCAATTTCACGCTGTTTTGGTTTTACAACATTCATATCAATTGAGAGAGAAACTGAGATTTGACCAGTCTTCGGCACGATTCAATCGCAGGCACGATCCGATAATTAAGATCATTTCCCTTAACCATTTCGTCTCTGAATATAGGTAAAACAAACAAAAAATATTTTAAGGCGCGGAATTTATTTATATACAACTATAGAATATATTAGGTAGTGTTGTTTTGTCTTACTTCTTTATATCTTTATTAAATTTCAATTTTGGACCGGTTTCGGTGTTTTTATTACACCATCCTCAGCAAACTA
>JAODAC010049710.1:0-10001 GCA_027575185.1 Mimaenictus wilsoni
AGTCATAATTGGCTTTTGTTTGAGGTACCGAGATGAGCCGATGAATCAAAGCATTGAATGCAGATAGCTTAGTGGACTTTTTGGCTCGCTAGTACCCGACGATGCCTAACGGCGAAATGTACATCGTACCAGTTATTAATTAAACTTGTAAAACAGTGACAAATTCGTGTTTTTCACATCAAAATTCATTGGTGTTAAGTTTGGTACTATCGAGGAAAGGCAGTTTCTGACCCAAAATATAAAAATGGCGTATCTAGTCTGCTTAAGATGTATTAAAAACAATGAAATACCAAACTGATTTCATCAAAATTATGAATAATACTTGCATAAATGCATAATTTAACAAATATAGTCGGTTTGGACCTAAAAAAATCGCCTTAAAACGAAGATATGGACTTTTGACGCGCAAAAAACAGCAAAATTGGACACTGTGCGGCGCGGCGCGATCGCGACGCACGTGTTCCGCAGCGAACAAATAAATGGTCGCGTCCGGCCACGGCAGCCGGTGTACTGCGACACCATCTTCTGCAGCCAGTCGTCTTCACCTGGAGGTCGTCGCCACCAACGAGTCCACCATCATTCAGTCTTCACTTACAATTAGCCGAGTCAATTCCACACCGAAGTTCGCCACAAGAGAGTCTGCCACCGGCCTTCGTCATCTGCGACTCTCACGTCATCCATGACCTGCCCCGACGACCAACTCCAGCCGTTCATCTCCACTTGCTGCCTTCCTGGATCTTCAGATTTTTCTCCGTCATTTACAATAAATCCCACAAATTTAAAATTCGATGTTTGTGTTTGTTAATGTTTGTGATTCAATTTATTAATTTTCTAGTACTATTAATACGTTTAACTTCATTTTATCTAAAAAAAAAAACTAGAAATATAGGCAAATGAATTTATCTTTGCATTTTTGGGTAAATTAAACGAACTTAACCTAATATAATTCTTAACAGCAACGAAGAAATGGCCGAAGGACCGTGGGTTGCTCACCCCTTGTTCTATTGCTGTTTGAAAATGTTTCTTGTTTAGTATTTAGTTAGTTATTTTGATGAAGATATTACCAGACTAATACGTAAATATCTCGCAAGGAGAAGCTGCGAACGTAACCCCTCAGATTTGCTTGAAAACTGGTAGAATAAGACTAGAAACTAATTATACTCGATGTCGATACGCTAGACTACAGAGTATATTATACACTGTGAGTTTTTTTTTTGAAGTCCGTTTTAAGATCATTGCTTGAGAGTTGCATCGCGACGCTTTAAAATATTCATGTGTTTCACAAATTTGCGAGGAATTAATGTAAAATTATTTCTTTAACTTTCAGATTGTCATAGTCCACCATCACCCGATTCCAAACTGAATTCCTCCTCGTCGAGTATGCAGAATGATCCAAACATTCGACGATATCGTACAGCGTTCACCCGGGATCAATTGGGACGCCTTGAGAAGGAATTCTATAAAGAGAACTACGTATCACGACCACGTCGTTGCGAATTGGCGGCACAATTAAATCTTCCAGAAAGCACAATCAAGGTATGTTTGAATATATAATTTTGAAACAGCCAAAGCTCATATATTTGTGTTTATGACGAGCATGGTTTGAACAGAAGGTGGACCCGATGTGCGCCTCGGCAATATGACAATATTCTTACTAAAAATTGCTCACCCCTGAATCTGAAACAAAGAGTGAGCTGCCTTAGTCATTAGCAGGCCAGTAAATATTTATTTTTTGTCAGGCTGAACTTCATAGTTTTGTTGTTAATAGCAACGTAGTGTTATATACAGAGGTTGCTCACCCCTGATTTACATCAATCAGACAAAGAGCTGTTGAAACGACTATGAATCTCGGTTTACAATGTGCCAAATATAAACCCAAATGTTTTCGAGAATCTATCAAATTTTCAGGGGTGGGCAACTTTCTCTGGAACGGGATGAGAGGTTAAAACGATTATCACTCACGGTTTATAACAAATCAACTGTAAACCTAAATTGTTGCAAAAGAAGAGTATTTTTTCAGGGGTGAGCAAAGTTTTTTCAACGACGTACCAGTAAAAATATAGCGTACTAGCCTGCCTGCTGTACTTCATGTAGAATATATCTGTGTTGTTCAGGACCACGAAAAAAGTGCATAGAGTATGTTTGAATATATAATTTTCGAACAGTCAAAGCTGGTATATTTGTGTTTATGACGAGCATGGTTTGAACAGAAGATGGACCCGATGCGTGGCTCGGCAAAATGACAACATTCTTACTAAAAATTGCTCACCCCTGAATCTGAAACAAAGAGTGAGCAGCCTTAGTCATTAGCAGGCCAGTAAATATGTATTTTTTGTCAGGCTGAACTTCATAGTTTTGTGGTTAATAGCAACGTATTGTTATGTACAGAGGTTGCTCACCCCTGATTTACGTCAATCAGACAAAGAGCTGTTGAAATGACTATGAATCTCGGTTTACAATGCGCCAAATATAAACCTAAATGTTTTCGAGAATCTATCAAATTTTCAGGGGTGGGCAACCTTCTCTGGAACGGGATGAGAGGTTAAAACGATTATCAATCACGGTTTATAACAAAACATATGTAAACCTAAATGGTTGCAAAAGAAGAGTATTTTTTCAGGGGTGAGCAAAGTTTTTTCAACGACGTACCAGTAAAAATATAGCGTACTACCCTGCCGTACTTCATGTAGAATATATCTGTATTGTTCAAGACCACGAAAAAAGTGTATAGAGGACTGTGGGTTGCTCATCCCTATCTTAAAGAACATATTTATATCTGTTTTAATATTTTTTCTTTCGGACCAAACACAATTCGATATGGTGTTATACAACATGTCAAGGTTTTAAATTAAATCAAATTATTTACATTATAATGAAGTAAAATTAATATCATCATAGACAAGCAACTATACATCAATTAAGACTACTCCTGAGTCTTAGAAATTAATAAGTTTCCTTCTTAAAGGTATGGTTCCAGAACCGTCGCATGAAAGACAAACGCCAACGCATGGCAATCGCCTGGCCGTACGCCGCCGTCTACACGGACCCAGCCTTCGCCGCCTCCCTCCTTCAGGCGGCCGCCTCCACCCTGCCGCTACATTACCCACCTCCACCGCCCGTCTACCCACACCACTATCCGCGCTATCATCCCTATCAGCCTTTTTCGGGCATGCCTTCCCATCCGCCCACGCTCGCCAACCCCTCGTCGTTGCTCAACCCCTCGATGATGTCCAACATCCCCAACAATCAGTCGCTCAACCTCAACCTCGGCGGGCTCGACTTTCCCAACTATGCGGGCAATAAGTTCGACCTAACCTCAACTACGGCGGGGGCTGCGACCAACACGCCGACGCATTCGAAACCATCGCTGGCGACCAGCTCACCGATCAGTCCCGGCAACAGTGACATCAGCCTCAGTCCGGCACCGTCAGCTGTGGATAACTCCAACACCACCGCCGCCACGGGCCTGCTCATACCTGCGAAACTCTCGCCGGCGACGACGACCACTATCCATCATGCCCAGCCGGAAAAACCCAAACTTTTTAAACCCTACAAATCCGAGTCGTAAAAAATACGCGAAAACGGAAAAAAGTGCATTTTAACAAATCAGGTGAAACATAAACATTTTTGCGCTTTATTAATTAAAGCGTTAAGAAATCTGGATAAATCGATTCATATTCGGATATATAAATAAACTAACTTACCAGGGGAGTGTCTCAATTGTCCGCCATGGAATTAAATGAAGTTTTTTGTACGTGTGGTCCGTTTGCTCCCAAAAAAATTCCAAGCTTAGTATATATTGCTTTAACAGCAATAGTCGCCGTATTTGTATCGAGGAGCAGCCGTCCGCGCGCCGGAATGTTGACCTTGGCACACTGACGACTACGCCCCGTTACCAATCTTTCAATTTTTTTGGCTAACGGCTCAAAACGACGAAAAATCCTTATGACACAAATTATTTCTACATATACGTACAAAAATTGTCATTCAGTTCCATGGCGGACAATTGAGATACTCTCCTTGTAAGAACATAAATAAATAGAGAATAAAGAGAAGTTAAAGAGAATAGAGAAAAATTGAATGATTAGGTATGAATTTTGGAAAATACCATAAATCTAATTATCCACATGAATCTTAGAACTTCGGATAATTAGATTTTTTTGGAGTTTATGACGAAACATGATAAGGAAAAAACGGTAGAATCTTGTCTTGATGAGTAAAAAAAGAAAAGCTAGACCTTTAATCACACAGAAGACACACGCCCACACATATACACATAAAATCACTTACATTAATGTATATTATACAGTATAAGATAAGAAATTTTAAATTTTAATGATTGTACAATGTAAGAACATAAAATATTAATTTGTGTTTTCTCTATGTATACACACAAAAGTAGCACTAAATATATTGATTTATTGTATTTCGATTATCTATAATTCGATCAAGTTTGTAAAAAATTAAAGATTGTGCAATATGTAGTTACTTATAGATATTGAAATAAAATTGATTTAAATTGCAATTACAATCATTTTCTTTTGTTTTATGTTAGTAAAAATACAACTTCATTTAGTTAGTATTTTTTTTTTTCAAAGTTATGAAAATTATTTTTTCTTGCAACAAATTTTCTTAAAACTTATCCACAAACAATTATTGGAATCATGAATTACCACTAACTGAACGAGAACAGACGATTAAGTTTTATACAGTGAAACCTTATAAAAATACATTTATTGCTCACCCCTGATATACACCAATCTGACAATGAGTTGTTGAAAAGACTATGAATCTCTGTTTGGAATATACCAACATGCCAAACTAAAATATGTGCAAAATCGTCTACATTTTCAGGGGTGGGCAACCTTTTCATGGGCGGGCCAGTACCAACGAGGATTTTTTGCTAGGCCATAAATCAAGTGGTAATTCATTTTTGTTGTTAATACCTTCGTATAAATGTGTACAGAGGACCACGGGTTGCTCACCCCTGATTTACACCCATCTGACAATGAGTTGTTGAAACGACTATGAATCTCGGTTTACAACAAGCCAACTATAAACCGAAAGATTTGTGAGAATCTTCTAAATATACAGGGGTGGGCAACCTTTTCATGGGCGGGCCAGTAACAACGAAGATTTTTTGCTAGGCCATAATTCAAGCAGTACTTCATACTTTGTTGTTAATACCATCGTAAAAATTTGTTCAGAGGACCAAGGGTTGCTCACCCCTGATTTACACTCATCTGACGATGAGATGTTGAAACGACTATGAATCTCGGTTTATAACAAGCCAACTATAAACCGAAAGATTTGTGAGAATCTTCTAAATATTCAGGGGTGGGCAACCTTTTCATGGGCGGGCCAGTAACAACGAAGATTTTTTTGCTAGGCCATAATTCAAGTAGTATTTCATAATTTTGTTGTTAATACCTTCGTATAAATTTATTCAGAGGACCAAGGGTTGCTCACCCCTGATTTACACCCATCCGACGATGAGATGTTTAACCGATTTTGAATCATGGTTTATAGCAATTTAACTATAAAACCAACTGTTTGCAATAATCGCCTATTTTCTCAGGGGTGAGCAAAGTTTGTTTCCATAGTATTTAATAACCTCAGTTCTCAGTATCTCAAAGGATAACAAAACGAAATCAAAAAAATCTATTAAAATAAATAATTAAGTTTTTAAGTAGACAGTTAATAAGGGAACAAACAAGTATACATTTAAAGCGTACAATCAATTACATTCAATCACAACAGTTTTGTCGACGTGGTCATAACATGTCACCGCTCGTCGTATCAACCCCCTTATTCAAATCAAATGTATGTTCACATGTTCATGTGATACGCTCGCCTAAACATGCCAACAAACATTTAGCCCACTTGATAACCGTATGATACGAGGGACGATACCGACACCCAGTCCTCTCTCTGTTGTCTCTCTGGTGGCAATAAGTCAGAGCCGAAAATGAGATTAACTCGAAAATCGTTTAATCCCTTTTTTTATACCATCCTGTCCATGCACTTGTACACCCCTTTTAATTCGACACAATGCCAAAAAAGAACACCCCCGTGCTTGTGCGTAAGCGTGACAATATTATACACTGCGTAAGCCTAAGTGTAAACACAGGGGGAGTGAATTTCGGAAATAAAAATATTTTTATATTTCTATTTTAAATTGGATGGGGATGATACTGTGAGGCGAATCTCGTTCTTATCACCATTAAACAACGATAAAACAGATGTTTCGGTATTAAATTTGTCGACGCGTTTAAGCAGAGGCGGGTTATGTCTTCAAAATTTGGCAAAAGTTCTAAGTTTGCAAGCTGTCAATTTGACTCAGGACTCAGGATTTTAGAAGAATAAGTCAAAACTTAAAATTTTGAGATATAGAAAAGTTTAAGTTCGAATAATTTAATGGCAAAAAGCTAATGCCTCTTACCGCATGTTGGTCATCTTGGGACAATGTCTCAGGACATTTCGAAGAAGAAAAAATCGCAAATTAAATTATGATATTTTGAAAAGTTTCGAAAGTTTCGAAAAGTTTATATTAATTATATTAAACGAGAGTAGATTATGCCTCCAACCGGATAATTTTCAAATGTTAATGTAGGCAATGTAGACTTTAATAGGAAACAAAAATCGCAACTAAAATTTGGAAATACTGAAAAGTATAAGTTCCAATAATTGAACTGGAAAATATGATGCTTCCAACCGGACATTTTTCAAACGTCAAATTTGACTCAGGACATTTAATAAGAACAAAATTATAACTCATGACATTTAATAAGATGAAAAACTCACAATTAAAGTTTGGAGATTATGAAAATTTTAAATTCCAAAAATTGAACCTGAAAAAAATAATGACTTAAATCGATTTTTTTATAAATAACAATATAGGATCAGGGCGTTTTAATAAAGAAAAAATTTTAAACATTTTAGAACGTTTAATAAAGAACATTTTGTGATTTTTAAGTTTAAAAATACTGAACATTCAATTTTTACAAAGTTAACCCGCCACTGGTTAAGAATATCAAATGAATCTACTGTATTGAGAAAAGAGCATCATACTCCTTTTCCCTAATAGTTTCCCAGCTCTAATAGTCATCCCAATTGTTGGGAGATGAGGAGAGATGGTGGAAGAGACCATGAAGATAAATTGAGCATGCTGTTATCATATTGCCGTATGAAGCAAGTGGAAAATTGGGCAATTGATGCTAGGAGGGGTGGTTTGGTTGACTACAGAGACTACGTAGACTATCTATCGCCAGCAGCAATACAGACAGATACTAGAGCCCATTGACAGACTGGGAGGAGGGTGATAGCGTTGCAAATTGTTTCGATGGATTACACCAGATTTACACCAGTAAATGTTTGGGATTTGCGAAACTCGTCGCGCTGCGCCATCCGTCGCTTTCAACTTCATCGAAGGGAGTCACGCTTGATCACAAATTATATTCTCCTACATCAGCGTGTATTATTCATTATCACTAGCTGAGAATCTGGATCAACATGACCAGAAATATTGAGCGTGAAATATACGAATCAAAACATCGGTTCATATGGTAATTTTATTCTTATTAATCATGGGAATCATTCAGATTTTTCGACTTTCCCAGGATTTTCTTTTATTTATATGAATACATATGTATGTATGTGAAAATTGAACTACGGACCAGTTACCTAAATAAATTAAGTTACGCAGTTATTTGAGAAGGAGTCCAGGGGTCGGCAAACCATGCAAATTAGAAAACTGGTCTTTTTTTCAGTCAATTCAATCCTAGATTTTGAATTAAATTTTATGTAGAAACGTTGGTTTGAACCCTGACAACTTTGCCGACCTCTAATTTTGTTTAAATGTTAAAAAAAATATCTCTTCTTCTCATGTTCGAAGTCAACTTATTATTTAAGAAACTTAAAATTTTAAAGTGTGTTATCGATAAAAAATTAAAATTCAGGGGTCGACAAACCGCAATTTTGCAACGGGTAGTTTTCTTATGATGATTTGTTCCTGGATTTTCAAATTTGAAGTATGTTATCGATAAAAAATCAGAATTCAGGGGTCGGCAAACCGCCATTTTACAACGGGTAGTTTTCTTATGATGATTTGTTCCTGGATTGTAAAATTCGTAGTATGTTATCGATAAAAAATCAGAATTCAGGGGTCGGCAAACCGACATTTTACAAATGCTAGTTTTCTTATGATGATTTGTTCCTAGATTTTCAAATTTGAAGTATATTATCGATAAAAAAAATCAGAATTCAGGGGTCAACAAACCGCCATTTTACAACGGGTAGTTTTCTTATGATGATTTGTTCCTGGATTTTCAAATTTGAAGTATGCTATGGATAAAAATCAGAATTCAGGGGTCGGCAAACCGCCATATTACAACGGGTAGTTTACTTATGATGATTTGTTCCTGGATTTTCAAATTTGAAGTATGTTATCGATAAAAAATCAGAATTAAGGGGTCGGCAAACCGTCATTTGTCAACGGGTAGTTTTCTTATCATGATTTGTTCCTGGATTTTCATATTTGAAGTATGTTATCGATAAAAAAATCAGAATTCAGTGGTCGGCAAACCGTCATTTGTCAACGGGTAGTTTTCTTATGATGACTTATTCCTGGATTTTCAAGAAAATTTAATTTAAAATGCAGAATCATTTTAAAAGTTTGTTTGAAACTAGACACCTCGTTCTAAGTTTGTAAATTCATACACTTTCAAAATATGTATCATTATTAAACACCCTTAATAAGTTAAAAAAGTATACTTAAACGTAAAGAAAATCCAAATACTATATACTAATTGTTGTGGACCGCTACCACAACATCAACTCCAGCTCGTTGGAGCAGTTTAATTTAAAGCAGTCCGGTGAGCTACCAGCTCCAGGTGCTGCAGTCAACGTAAATTATAGAACTTCAACTTTATTTACAGCTGAAACGTTCGGTGCAGTGGTATTGTGTGTACTGATTAAAGCAACGCTACTGATTTAAGTTGAAACCTGTCTAAGCCGAAACTAAGTAGGAGGCTGTTCCAAAATAGTTGCTAGGCAGCCCTTAACATCGCCTAATAAATAACATGCCGCTTCTCGCGACACTCCCACCTAAGGCACTGATGGAAAACATTTCAAAGTGCCTTACATATAGATTCTTGGCAAAACAATTTCTGGCATAATTCAGCTCAAACATTGCAACCTGATGGTCCCCAACATCACATTCCACTTCACACTCTTCACATTCCGCTTCTCGCGACACTAATAAATATACTAATATACTATACTAATATACTAATAAATATACTAATAAAATTGAAGGAAGTGGTCGGCAACTTGTACAAAACTTTTTATTTAACTTATCGAGCATACACTTCTATTGTCATTAGCTCTCTTCAATTCCTTTTTAATATAATTAGTCATATTGGAGTTTACTAGGCATCGCCACCGAGAATCGAACTCGGGACCTCGTGTATAAAACAATTCTAAAGTGTTGTGCGTTCGCTTATCAAATGATGCAATAAATATTTGACAAGACCGTTCCTGTCGAGAGAAATAAATAGCATATTAATAACATACGTGAATTTACGGTAGTTGGGGGTGTTTGGGTGGTTTTCGGGGGCGGCGGTAGTGAATCGACGTTGCTGCGATATCCGTAGTTTGGCTACAGGCAGATGCGCGATATGCGCGGAAATTTATGCAATGAATCCGCACGAAACGAGCCGGCCTCGCTATCATGGCTGATAATGGAGCCGGAGTATTTTTATCGCTCGCCATTTCACCGCTCCCCCACCCGCCTTCGGGTGGCACGGGCAAGCAAACCGGTGATTGGCCGCTGCTGCACGCAGACGCGCCGTTGGCCGCCACCGCTACCACCACCACCGCCGCCATCGTGCACACAATCGTTATACATCGCTGAACGTCGAACTGAAACCTTAATATTAAAGACGTGATAAAATAACAAGAATATTGGCATTATTTCCCTCGTCTGTATCTTTACCATTTTA
>JAODAC010049842.1:0-48438 GCA_027575185.1 Mimaenictus wilsoni
CATCCGGACCATGTGACCATAGAACTGAAGTCTGTGTTTCTTCATCACTAATTCAAGGTTCTCAATTTTTCCATAGACTTCCATACTTTAATTATACTTTAATAATTTAAGTAAATTAAATCTAAAGGAAATCTGTTCTTGAGGAACATGAAAATTTGGTATATTTATTCAAGGGACAAAAATAATGACTTCGGTATTTCTTTTTTGTTTATTGAATGTATATTTACAATGTAATTAATCATATTATAAACAAATTACAAATGATTAGAAGATTACTTTTAACCTGCGACCGTCGAAATTTGATCTCGGAACCACGAGGACCATGCTATATTTATATACAATTATATCATTTCCTTTTATTTACCAAGCATCGACTACTGAGGTCATTTGCTCTATTCAATTCTTTTTAATGTATTTAGTCATATTTAGGACTAATATTATTGATTAGAAGAAGAATGCATTTAGTTTTATATCAGCAGTGAACCGATTTCTGGATCTCAACAGTCACCGATCATACCCCTGCGTCAAATGGCAGAACAATTACATACTTAAATAATATTTCAATTAATTAAACCTATTAATATTAATTCTTAATCACATACTTAATATAAAACTATAGCTTACTTCAAATTCTTATCTTATATCAAATGAACGTCTTCATTCATCTGCGTCAAATCATTAATATTTATATTAAGTACTTCATTTTCACCATTAGAATACAATGCAAACATTCACCGGTCACCGACAGTTAACTCTTCTGTCTATATTTAATACAAATAAAAAAATGCATAATGTGATTTGAAGTTTCCTATTTCCAGGCACATGCTGAAATCATCATATCAATACAGTGATAAATAACATAATAACAACAGCATATCTTATTATTTTATGTATTCGGTCCGCAGACCTGGCCATCGACCTTCACTGGTCCTTCAGTCTAGATACATACATATGATTTTATTGTGTTTTGTATATATTACATGTTATTGGGATTTTTGTTATTGGTTTTTGTGACGTTGTTGTTATTGTTGTGTTGTTGATATGGTGTCTTGATGGGTGTGAGTGAAGTGAATTTTTATGTTGTCGGTGGATTCTTCTTGCGTGTTGTGTGTTGCGCATTGCGATTGTTGTGACTTTATCGGTGTGTGGATTTTTAATTTAACGGTGTTGATTTTTATTAATGTGAATTTTTCGTGTGAATTTTAATGTGAATAAATTAAATGAATGATTTTGAGTGTGAATTTATAATAATAATTAATTCACACCAGTGGGGTGCCCACTCCGGGGACTCGAACCCCGTCCTCCTACGTGGTAAGCAGATGCTTTACCACTAGGCTGCCCAGGTGGGCAACAATAGCATATTACCTCGCTTAAAGCTTATTAGGTCACATTTAGAGTATATTCTGAAATATCGTTTCTAAAATATTATATTTTCTTTTACGGATCTAATATAATTAAGTCTTATTATGTGATGTGTTATGAACAAATGTGTTTTGAGGCTTATATAATTAAGTAACCCAAACGCTGATTTTTTTTCTAAATGTCAATGTTTGTAACAACTATCATACTAATTCATTGTAATGTCCAGATAATATGGAACTAGACAAACACGTACTCTTAACTAAAGATAGTTGATCTTCTCGAAACTTTGATATTTGCCTTTTGAAGATAAAGTTCATTGAAACTATTGTCATATACGTGCTGGGCGCGGCACCGAAATGTGATACATGGAACTAATTGCAGATCAACAAATAGGGCTGATTAGGCATTTTTGCCTTTATATCTAGCATAAGGTTCAACAGGTCTGTTTCGTTTCTTCATGCTCATACACTCATTGAACCCCACATGAGTAGAAACTCCCCAATTATCACTGCGACAGGAATTTTATCTGTTTGCATAAACATCACAGCGACATATTCTATTGCTTTAAATAGAAACATGCATTTCAAACACTCGTTAGCCATTGTTGATTTCGTCGGAAGATCGAATTATTAAATCTGCTATGTGCTCGCTTATCGAACCGTGGAAAAACGTAGTCGTTGCTAAAAAATCTATAATTTGCTGCATTTTCCCCATCATAGAAACGTAAACTAACGATAATCTTTCGTATGTTTACATACGACAAACGCATCCAATGTGCACTTCATGCGAACGTCAGTGCTCAGTGATTTTGTGCACATTTCCAGTGTAATCAGCCCTTAACAGAATATTTAACTATTAAAAGAATCTCACAATGTGATAAATTATAAACAGACATAAGTTAAATTTTAATTGTAAGCTTTATTCATTAAATATTTTGATACACATTTGTCTTATAGTAATATATAATCCACATTGAATAATTAAAATAGAAATCAAATACAATCAACAATTGAAGCGTAGGAATCTACAAATATCTATGTGCTCACCAAAGAAGGAAAAACCACTAACCTTCCAGAAAACACACGCATATATCTTTATAAGTTCCTAGGTTTCAATATATTTAATTTAAAGCCTAGCTACGCACTAGAGTAACCACAAATTGCTTCTTAAATAACAGCAATTCGCACTGATCTTTCTTGTTCATTAGATTTTATGCATTTTGCACATCTAGTAATAAACACAATCGAAACTAGCAATAAATCGCCGTCATTATTACGTCCCATACTTTCCAACATCTTAGTATAAGCTCGAATACCTTAGAATACCTTAAGAAATATGCCAATATTATGACTAGTCTTCGTCACCTTCATCACCATCATCATCGCAAATATAAACAAAATACGACTAACATTATCAAAGAACGCGTAATGTTAAAAAGATTTTTCCTCTTAGGTAGGTAACTATTAAAGTTTGTTTCGATAATAACAAGAATATATTTTATTGTGTTTACTTTATTTAGGGTTTATTAAGGTAGGTATGTGTTTATATTTTATATAATTCAGCTACCTTAGAGTCGTCCTTACGAAATCATCTTATTCTTAATTACTTGTAAGTTACGTTTACAGGTAAGTTACGTTTATAGGTTTGAAGCGTTTTCTTAAAAGCTGTACATGTATTAAAGCAGGCGCATATTTCTTAAGCTACTCAGTAAACATCCAAGTTTGAATTATTCTCTACTGGTGTCTGGCTTCTTGCTCAATCTTGGTCTTATTTGCTTCTCGAGAAGCAATAATTTTATCATCTTGGTAACTTTGTCCTATCATTTATCAATCATTCATTTCTCATGAATTTATTGTTTCATAGTTCTACCTTGGTAGTACATCTCTAGACGGATTTAAAAGATCCGACTAGCATTAGACATTCCCGGGTTTTTGGGATATTCTCTTAGATTTAGAGGAAACACATCTAATTAGGTCATTCATTCATTGGAAGGATTCCACCTTCGCATTTTGTTTTGCTAAATAAATTTCTGGCTGATTGTTTGTTTCCATATGCGACGGGCAGGATGGATTGTGTTCCTTTAGCTTTGCCTTTTAGTTCCCTTTCTATTAGCTTTGTCGTTTAGTAGCGTTATTTTATAGCTATTTCCAGTGAAAATGGACAAGAAGTTTTTTTTTAAATTGGTTTCATTGATTCGTTTCTGAATTATGCATCGTTTTTTAAACTTTGGACAATTACTTCTGGTTGATGTAAAAATTGAAAATCTATTAATCTAGCTTAAAAGCGATTATATTTCTTTCTTTCTGCTTTATTTCTTGATCTGGTCTTCCATATCCTTGAGGAGTTGTTTCATCTCGTCAGATAGATGTTGTTGATCGGTTACGGTTCTGAAAACAGATAATAATTTTAGTTATAGAATGTATGTAGAATGTAATATGAATGTATTAAATTATTCGATTTGTATACTTGGTAAATTTTTGCAAATATTTACAGTGTTAAACAGGGCATAGATATCAAGCAGGATTATTACTTTCCTAATGGAGTTTCGTTCTGGTTACAATTCTGAAAACTGCTCTGCTATTTTCAAGATATAGATATATTTTTAAAACCTGTTTGCTTAAATTAAGTACTTTTCATTCCTATTATATCATTTACTTTGGTAATCATAAGGCGTTGAGCAATATTAAAGAGCTAATATTTATGTACAACGATCCGGTGGTTTTTGCCCATCAGATATGGCCAACCACAAGGGAGTGCGTTGTAGACGTAGGGTGTACATGGAGAGTATTACCACCTACATTCATATACGAAAATAATTGGAGTTTAAGACTACTTATTTGTACTTAATAGGTGTACTAATACGCATGAGCCACAGAATAATTAAGATCTATGGTGTTCAATAAAATTATCAACTAGTGCATCCGAAACAACCAGTCTTTATAATGATAGAGACAGTTCACTAGATATGTGCAAAGCCCATAGGAACACGTTTTTTTCAACGGTGGCAAGTCTTGAGAAACACATTTTTCACGTGTTTAGCATTTACATATACCTAACGAGGTTGGGGATAAGGAATGAAAAAAAGATTAATCATCTAGCATTTGGAGTCACAAGGCATGTCGTGAACCTTTAGAACTACTCAGGCCTTTTCCAGTAATGGAGCTATTCTGATCAAAACCACTGATTCTTGAACGATCTTCATCAACAGATAACACTGAAGCTCACTGCTGAATTGCAGGTTGCAACCTCAAGGTTATCACTATCGACGCAGATCTTATATTTTAGTAGGACCCAAACTACCCATTTGACAGTAATGATTGAGTTGCGGTGAGAAGTTGATACGACAAAGTTTCAGATGTCAGTAACTTTGTTTACAAAAATATTATAACACCTCGACTGGGGTCCGCTCCTCCAACTTCGCACACTATCTCTATCTCGTCCATCCACTCATCTTATTTACCCTTGAGCAATCCGGGCACACACCGCCTACCAAGTCTAGCCTGCCCGATTTGCAGGAGGTCGTTAACGTGGAGAAGGTACCACCGGACGTGCTCGAACAAATCACCATCAAATCGTCTACGCTTTCCAAAAACCACCCAAATCGATAAATGTGCACGCCATAAATATCTGTTAATTTCAGTCTGCCTTATTTTTCCAACGTCTAGACTTTCAATACACTCATAAAACGTAAAAAAAAACTTGGAAAATAGACAACGAGCGTGCTCTAACGGTTCCCAATACGGGTCGTTTCCCTAACTCTAAACTATCAGCTATTATGTTTCCATTGAGTTTTGACTGCACTTCAATCCAGGCTATCAGAACTTTCATGATGGCTTTGAGCCTTTGGGATCTAGGGAATATGTTGCTGCCAATATTAAATCTTTAGAGTCCTCTAGAGTCTTAAAGCTAATTCCACAAGGTCCCGTCACTTGTGCATGTGGGTTGATTACTAAATATTATGAAGGAGGACGAGAAGAAAATGTAAGCTAACGTTAAATTAAAGAAATTCATATAATACTTACATATACTCTACGTATTATATCTTAAACTAAATGTTGCTATATAGTAAATGTTAATCAGTACTTTATTTCGCAATATAAGTTCTAATGTAACTTATCTCCGAATTATTTTCCTTGATACAATATTAAACTTCAGATATATGTAATACGGTAATTGATAGAGACAAATGGTTTGCTTATTTGAAATTGGAATGCCTGAATTAGTAAAGTAATAGTTTCCAAGATACCTGCTGAAAGTTTTTTTATTGATCATAGTTATTTACCTAGTTGTTGTAGTGGTGGTTGTAACCGTGGATGTTCCAGACTCTCCTTCAGCCATTTTTTCATCGTCTTCGGCTAGAAAAAAAAACACAATAATCAGAAATGTTCTAGAAAACGATGATGTACATATATAAAACGAAATTGATAAAATTGGGATACATTCCACGTAATAATATCGAATTATATCATGCGAGTTGCCGTATACGCGTTCCTTGGGACGAGTAAATAGGGAAAATACTTGAGACATTAAATAACATTGAGTAACATGTAGATATTCAGTAGATTGGGCACACTTTCAATGATCTAACGTTAACTACCATGTTGAGGCAGATTAAAACGCCAGTCGTGTTCTTGCGGATCGAATTCGATCATGGTCTTGTCGTCCAAGCTGATTTCAAGTTGCATAGGGCGTCTGTGATAAGCTAATCAGAAGAAATTCAAACACATTCCGTCGGTAAAACGAATCGTCTAAAACTTCTAATGATAAACGAACAAAAATACCAACCTTTGTGTGAAGAAGTTGTGGTTGTAGTCGTGGTGGATGCTCCCTGCCAGGTTACTGAAGATTCACCTAGAACCCCATTAACGAATTAGATTTTTTGATATATTATGGTAGTTGGAGTTTTAGTAGTTAAAAGAAAACTGCATGCCATTAACCCAAACGGTAACTTACCAAAATATATGATAAATAAACGATAAAGAAAGAGGTGATTTCTTAAGTGTATCTCTTAACGAAAACATTGGCAAACAAGCTGGACCCTTATAAATCTTCAATTTAAGACAACTTAATTTTAGATGATATGCTCGATATTGACGGGTAAGGTTGGGGTCAAAGAGGATTGAAACAGAGACAAACCTGAAACATCTCCGGCAATTTGAGATAGCAAACTTTGCATTGCCGCTTGGGACGGCTGTGCGGTGCTAAATTCCTGGGTATAAATAGTCTTGGTTCCCTTATCGTCAATACAAGTGCGTTTAATAACACCCTCGCTGCCGTCATCGGCAAC
Source organism: Mimaenictus wilsoni (assembly GCA_027575185.1). Lineage (NCBI taxonomy): Eukaryota > Metazoa > Arthropoda > Insecta > Coleoptera > Staphylinidae > Mimaenictus > Mimaenictus wilsoni. The sequence goes on from JAODAC010049842.1 coordinate 6,650, forward strand.
AATAATGTGTTTTCGGATTGTACGACGAACATGTACATTGCCATGCTCATCTGTGGTTGTTTCTTCAACAACTTCCTCTCCCTCTTTGAAATCCTGCATGAGTTGGTGCATTTGAGCATCAGCAGTAGGACCGCTGAAGGTATAGTGAGTAATTTCGGTCTCACCAGGTTCGATGACTTCAGTTACATACGCTTCACCCTCGTCATGCTCGTCACCGAACCAAACTTTACGAACAGCCTCAGCCAAATCGGCACCATCACCTGTTGCTTCAATATTATCTGTGGAGGAAACCATTGTGTTGGATCCACCACTGGTGAAACTGCCTGATATCACTGAGTCAGTTTCATATTGATACATTGCTCGAGTAGCGGTTGAAGTTGAAGCAATACTATCTGTACTTTCAACCATTTCGGGGATTGGTTTCGCCATATCTATAGGCTCCTCTTCCTTAGAACAACTTAGGTCTTTTCCGGTACTGGAACTACTCTGATCAAAACCACCAATTCGTGACCCATCCTCATCAATAGAATCACTGAAGCCCGCTGCTATGTTGCCGGTTGCAAGCTCAAGGGAATCACTGGAGATCAACCCGTGACCTTTACCTAGCTCTAAACTATCAGTCATTATGTTTCCCTTGAGTTTTGACTGCAATTCAATCGAATCGGTGCTAGTTGTCATAACATCTACACCAGTCTTCTGGTCCAGGCTATCAGAACTTTCATGATGGCTTGGCTTTGAGTCTTTGGGATCTAGCGAATCTGTTGATGCCAACATTACATCATCAGAATCTGTCCACTGTATTTTTGTCTTGGTCTTAGATGTTGATACGATGGGAGCATCGAGATCTAAATCAGGGATTTTGGAAACTTCTTCTACCGAATCTCCACGTCCAATGGACTCAGTCTTCTCACCCTCCTTCAAGTCGATAAATCTTTCAACATTGGATTGAGCCTGGCGTATTATTTCATCTATTTCAAACATACGCTTTTCGTAGTCCTCCTCATCATCTTCAGTCGCCTGCTTCCTATCTGTGGTAATAGTTTCACAGCTCTCAGATTCAGAGGTCATACTTTCTTGACTTTCGTCGATTTGAGCAAGCAGTAACTCTTCTTCTTTTGCTTTTATTTCAACACGATGTGCTGCAATGCATGCCTTTTCGAGTCCCTCGAATTCTTTTAGGGAACTTACTGAAACATCGTCTCCTTGTCCTCGTCCCAAATATCTAGTCTTGAAGCTTCCATTACTGGAAGAGTCCTGGGAGCCTGCATGGAATCTCCGGTTTTCAAGGGACATAGCACGTTCAAGGTTTTCAAACTCTTGCAAGCTAGACATTGAAACATCATCATGTTCTCCAGATTTAGTGAAATATTTTCTCCCAGCTAATACGTCATATTCAGGAGTACTGGAATATGAATCTTTCACACTCCCCAAACTACCTCCGGAATTCTTCTGGGAGTTTAGACTGCCAATACGGGATGAGTCAAAATCAGCTGCGTCTTCTTCTTTAATATCCTCAAGAGGGCAACGCTCGAATTCCATTTCATACCCATAACCGGCGGCCATCATTGCAGCATGGTCTCCTTGAAATTGTTGCTCTATCCATTTTTTATTTGCTTCTAGTTCTCTATCATATTCGTAAACATAATCCCGTGGACTTTTACTCGTTGCTTCGTCCTTATTTGGTGGACTATCTTCAAAATCGAATCCAAGTTCATCGCTAGACGAACCGTCCGGATAGTATTTAATCTCGGTCATTTTAGTAACCGGTGAAGGTGCGGAACGAACAATAAGTTTCTCCACTTCTTCATCATGTTTCTTTACTATCTTGGTCTTCTTAATCTTAACACTCTTTCCTTCAATGTCACTTTCATGTGCTTCTTTAGCAACCTCTTCAATGACAACGAATTCATCCATTAAGTCAGGTTTCTCCAACATTTCAAAGGAATCACTATTGGATTCAACCGGTGAAGGCAATTCTTTTGGTTCCTCAACTATGGTTTTATCAAGTATCGTCTCTGTCTTCAATTCTTCGGTGGTTGTTTTCGTGTCTTCAGTTGTTAACTGGCTGTCTGTCTCTTCAGGCAATGAAGCATCTGATTCAATGACATATTCACGTCCTTGATCAGTAGACTCCGAACTCTTACTTGAGGCGGAAGCTGGCGTCTCGGGAGTAACCAGTTCAGGTTCCTTTGTCTGTTCCTGTTGTTTTTTGAATTCAAGTGCTTCTTGTTCTTCAAGTTCCAAATCAGGATAATGGAATCCTTTACGATCCATTGGTGTCATATGTTCAGTAACTTGAATATCTGGTACTGGGCCTGGACTTGCATCCCGCATTGCCTTTTTCTTCTCTTCAAACTCCTTCTGAGCTTTCTCACGTGTCTCTAGTTCATGTTTTTCCGCATCTTCATCTTCCATGATAGGGCATATTTGTTTCACCTTATGTGCAGGTGATACATGAGGACACATATTGAAAGCTGCGTCAGCCTCAGCTTCTTCAAAACTAGACTTTTCACTGGAAGTCGAACTAGATTTTCCATGTGAATCGCGCTTATCCAAAATCTCTTTCTTCTTTTCAATTACTACATCTTTGATTATTTGCTTGATATCACTGATATCATCGACATCATCAACATCTGTTTTAGAATCTTCTGGTTCCGGTGAAATTGGTCTCTCAATCGGATCACTAATAGGTTCGGACACTTGCTTTGCTAACTCAGCAAGCTCAGAGTCGGTGAATGCATTTGAAGATGGTACTCGTTCACGATCCGAATCAGTCTTACTGATTTGAGATTGAGGGCGCGATTCAACATCCGACTCTACAATTTCCTCTTTTTCAGTATCTATCATACTTTCGGTTTCCTTAACACTTAACTCCTGAGGGACTGTTGTTTCAGGTTGGTCCAGTTTCGTAAGAGTTTGAAGCATACTGGGGATAAATGTGGTACTTTCATTTCTTCGATGGCCACGTTTCTTTGGCTCTGGGATATCTTGTGGTTTAGATTGTTGTCTAGAGATTTCGGCATTGATATCTTTTTCTTCTTCCGGAGTATGAGTTTGGGAGACAACTTGAGTACTGGCTGATTGAACGCCATTTTCGTCAACCATTGAAGTGGTAAGTGTTACACTATCCACTTGAGTAGTTTGAGCATACGTGTGGGTGGACGTGGATATTTCAGTTGTGGGCGGTACTGGCGTATGACTCAATGTATCAGTACTTCCTCGCATTTGGGATTCATCAAAACTGAGCTGATCGGATAGAACTGATGTACTCAATCCGAAGTCTTGTTCAATTACAGTTCGTTGGGCTCCAAAACTAGAGGTACTTGATAAGCTAACACTAAGAACACTGCTGCCATCGTCCAAGCTGGTGCCCAATTTATCTTCAGATTCGAATGGAGGTGAATCTTCAGTCAATATTTTCGGCTCAGGTTGGAAAGTCATTTCATGGGATCTTTTCATCTTTAGTGGCATATCAATGAGCTCATCCTGTTCTAACATATACTCTTCCATGTCACTTACGTCGGTGTTTTGCCTATCCCCTAATGTAGGTTTCTCGGGCAATAGATCATTATCTGCCAAATCTCCTTCCAATTCTGATTGGATTAATGTCTCTGAAGCTTCGGATACTTCAACACTTCCTAGGTGACCTGAACTTTCACTATCCAGACTCTTCATACTATCTTTGGAACTGATAGAGCTGACTGCAGTGTGATATTCCGTTGCACTTTGACCTTGCGATGTAAGTGCACTTTCGTATTCTGAAGAGCCACCGGCGACTAAAACGTCAATGTCGGAGGAAGTGGGCCGACTCCGAGCACTGTCAATCTCAAAACTTTGATAGTGACTTTCTCCAGAGCTTGAGTATGCTTCAAAGTCAAGGCCTGATTTTCGATCTGGTCTTGAGCTACTGCTGCTTGTGTCATCCAAGAACTTGGGCTTACGCATTTTTACCTCAGATTTCAAACCAGATGATGAAGTTGATAGACCTTCCTCGGGTGATTTATAGTCTTGACTGGAATCTCCACTGGAAGAGCGAATAACTTCATGCTTCACAATTATTAATTCTTCTCCTTCGGAAAGTATTTTTTCTACATCCCTGTCTAGTATATCCTTAGGTTCATCTGTCAGCTTAATTTCTTGTGTAGTTTTTGTGATCTCAATACTTTCAGGCATCTTTTGTAATGGTGTTGACGATTCGACTATATATTGAGACTGATCTATAATTTCCTTGATCTCTTCTGCAATTTCCTGAACGGTTTTATCAATTTCAGGTGTTGTTCCTTTTATTTTGGTAGGGATTTGTTCATGGATTTTAGGATCTTGTAATTCGGTGGTTAGCTCAGGTTGGGTTTCAATGTGTTCTTGAAGTAGAGTTTGGGTTAAATCCGTGATTTCAAGGTCGGGGTCAAGACAGGGAATATGTTCATGTTCTATTGTATCTCGGACTTCTATAGCTGTTCCTTTCTTAATATCTTCTGAAACGGTGCCCTCTTTTGAAAATGTATCCTCAACTATTTCATCTGAAGATTTAATATCTTTGACCAATTCCTCCAATTTTGAATCAGTTGTTATTTTCTTAATTACCCCTACTACCTCCGGAGCGGATGATTTCTGCAATAATTCACTTGAATCTACAGTTTCATGTTTGATGAAAGTTGTTGTATGATCGATTTTTTCCTTCAATTCCGTTTTCTTGAAAGTTTTCTGCAATATGGCCTCAGTTCCCTGTGAGTCGTCCGTGGAATCTCCATCGTCCCAAGTCACTTTGTCCTTCTTTAGTTCTTCTTTAATTTGGGGAGATACTTCTGTGATGTTAGTAATCGTTTCAATATTTTCCTTCTCAACGATAGGCGGCTGTTGTTCTTCAATAGTCACAAAGTGACTGACAGTTTTTTTGTCAGTACTTTCATCCTCTGCAGGTGATTCCACTAATGGAGACGTTGAAGATACTTCAGCAACTTCTCTATGAGCAGCTGGTAATGTATATCCTTGAATAATTTCACCACTGGAAGTCCTTATAACTTCATGTTTCGTAATGGTAAGTTCCCCTCCCTCTAGAATCAATTTTTGCAAATCATCTTCGGAAATCTCTCCTAAAGACGTAGTCGTTGTTTCGATTACTTCTTTATGCCCCACGTCTATTATTCTTGATTCCGAAAAGTGTTTGGTAGTTGTAACAGCTTCGGAACTCGTTACTTCTATCTCACCTTCCATTTTTCGATCTTCAGTGTGCTTGGTAATTTGTTCGGTCTTCATGTCAAGGATTCCCATAACTTGTTTGCTCTCGGTCACAATTTTATCAATAACAGCAGTGTCCAAAATAGTTTTACTCGTTTCAATTGTATCGTAAGCACCTCCTACAGCTTCAGCCTTTTGATCAGATACTTTGGTTACAGCATCGGAGTGAATGCTTTCATCTGTTATAATTGTAGTGATCTCCGTAACTATGGATGCTTTATGTGTTACCTCATCCGTCATTTTCGCGGTAGAATCAATTTCCGCTGAAAACTGATCTGTTGTAATCTTCTCAGTCTGATGAGCAAGACTTTCCAACTTAGTAGTTAAAGTCTCAGATTCCTCCGTTACAGAATCTAATTGGGTTTCATCTTCTTCAACTATAGTATCTTTATGATCTTTTGTAACTTTTTCTCCTTTGATAGTCTCTGTTGTTGAAACTTCTAAATCGGATTGAACATGGACACTTTTGTCAGTATCGAAATATTCATAATCTTTTGAGATGCTGGACGTTACAGTGTGTGTTTCATCAATAACTTCACGTGAGATATCATTATCAAATATTTTTTGAGCTTCTAGGGCATCAATTTGTTCTTCGAGAATATGAGCTCGGCTACCACTGGGCGAATAATCACAACCACTGTATCTAAGATCTTCATCCGTAATCTCCATGCTGGATGCTTGAGTATCTCCTCGAGCTAGCATAGTCAATTCACGTTGTTTCCGAGCAAGGACAGACTGAACAAGTTGCACTTCTCTGGAATCTAATCCTTTGGCCTCAGCTAGTTGTTTTAAATAATCAGAAATTTGATTTTTAGCTACTTCAGGAGCTGGAGGTTCATCACCTGATATTTCACCGGCATGTCGTTTCTGAATCTCCAACTCAATATCTGCAATTAGCTCCCCAGCAATTATTTGAGCTTCTTCAGGTGAAATTTTCTGTGAATGTAAGCTTTCTAATATCAGTTTCTCAATATCAACTTGACTTTGGGATCTCTGTGACTCGGAACAAGATTCTGAGTGATCTTGGTGAATCTCTGATCCCAAATCGGACTCATCACGAACACTGCTAAAATCTTCGTCGCGATCAGTAACTACTTGACCATCAACTACTTTCATCTCAACATGTTCTTCATCAGTTTCGGTATACACTTGTGGTTCGATGGCTTTTATTTCAACAGCACGCTCTTCAAAGACGGGTGGTTGTTCACTTTGCACAGAGACCTCCCAAATTGTATCCTGAATATGTTCTTCAGGTTGATTAATCGGTGAAGTGACTTCTGATCTCTCATTGATTGGGGTTTTTATGTCAATTTCCTGTGTTGGTTTTTCAATGGAATCGTCACTTTCCTCACTGATGCGTCTTTGTTTGCCAGATAAACTGATTGTAATTTCTGGAATATCATCATGATAGTATAGCGTCTTTGGTGATAGTTCAGTTACTTCACTGGAATCGATAGATTTGACTTCAATATCTGTTCCTTCGATATCTGTCATCTTTTCTGACTCTTCAATTTCACTTTTGTCAACGTGAACTTCCATAGAGTCACTCGGTCTAGAGTCTGTATCATCAGATTCCACTTTGGGTTTGTAAATTTCATACATATCTGGTCTAACAACCTCTTCAAAGTTAACGATGTCTTTAATTGGAGAAGGTTTCTTAGGTTTAAATTCAGGTTGTTCTTCTATTTTACTTTCATAATCATCATCTAGAATTAGAGCCTCTGCCAGATCAGTAATTTTCTTAATGGGCTTATTGGCACCAAAGTCTATATGTTCAGGAACACTCTGAACCGTAATAGGAGCTTCATCTTCGAAAGGAATATCAAGTTGCTTAATTTCCGGTTCAGGTTCCTCCTGAATTTCAGTCATTAGTTCATCCTCAACCATGTCTTTTTTGATTTGTTCCTCATAATACTGTTTTCGGAGTTGAATACTCTTTGCGGAGACCTCGTAGAGATCTTCAGTGGGGAGAGAGCATGAGCGTTCATAGATAGATCTACGACCAGTTGTCGGTGGTTGAAATACACTCATTTGCCTTTCACGGATTTGTGGCACACGGTCTTCAATTTCCGAATCCGAGATGTAGTTTTCAACGTCACCTCCATCCGAAATGTAACCAGTATTATCATAACTACTTGAAATATGATGTGCAGAACTCTCATTATCTGAGTCCACATCAACTGCAACTGGAGCCGGGGATTGGTCAGTAATATCTACGTCTTCTTCTTTGGGCGGTGAAATTTGCGACGGATCCACGTAGGATGCTTTATACTCGGACAGTACACTGGCTGGAGTTTCTTCCTTAATAACATGACTTGAATCTAAGCTAACCGCAGTCTGTACGGAGCGCGGCTTTGGAGTAGGTACTTCATGAACGGACTTCCGCTTCAATGGTATTACTTTTGATGATGATGATTCATGTAGACTCATGCGTTTCTTCACATCACTAACATCTGTTTGTTGACTGCTAACGCTTTCCCAGAATTTCTTTCTATCAGAGTAGCTTTCAAGATCCTCCTCAACTTCTCCTACAGATTCTGGTTGCAATGGGGACTCTTGGGTAGTTAGTATTTCAGTTTGATTAGTCGGCGTTGAAGATATTATACGTGGTTTGGCTTGTGGAACTGATGTTAGTTCTGATGAGGGTGATGGTGTTGGAATTAGTGGTACGTTGGTGGCTTCTAAAAAGAATGGGGCAATGTTAACAATGCGGGTCTAGCGACAACAAAGTATTTTTTAATACGGTTCAAATACTGAGCGAGAGCAATAGAGAGAATAATGGCGGGCCACGTCTAAATGCAACATTTTTAATAACATTTGCTGTCTCTGAACTTACCTTCGTATGGAAGGGACAAAGAACTGAGTAAATGGAGGTCGAAAAAATGTTAAATCAAATCAAAATCACAACGTAAAATAAAACATCCTCAAAACTCGGAAATAAAAAAAACAGCCAGCTTGCCTGTGCAGTTGTGGAATCATATTGATCATGAACAATAATAAGAAAGAATAACGAACACATATCGAGGCTGACGTAATTTTTTGGGCATGCAAACAAACATATCGGGTTTGCGTCTGTTTAGTCTCTAGGGTTCTAGAGGTCTAGATCTATTTTGTATGTACACGAGTCATTTACCTAGATCTAGTTTAGGGTCCCGGTCGGGATACGGCACGTTACTGTATACGATCAACGCTTCATCTTCAGATATGAAAATATCGGGAACAGCGTTGTCTGTTCGCGAACTATTCCGTTCGGACATGAAGGACGATTCAAGGGACTCATTGTCGTCAAAGACACTCGAGTTTTGATTCATTGCGTCCATGGACCCAGATGCTGACTGTTGATTTAACCAGTCAACGACGGCGTCCATGATGTGGCCTTTAGAAAACGAGTCGGAACTGCCCAATGAGCGAGACACAAGGCTCGCATCACGCTCGTCCTTCGGCCAAAAGTTTAACGATATGGCGCTCTGGCCCTTTTTGCTCTTACACAAGAAACGCTGCGGACTCATGGTCAGAATGGTGTCCATAAGTTTCCCGCGTGCACCCGTGTACAGATCTGGCAAGCTGCCACCATCCTCGCCTAGTCTAAGGCGCTCCTCTACACTATGGTAGCCCAGCTCGGATTTGGCGCGTTTTTTACCCTTGTGTTTTCGTTTCATTTTTGGCGAAGCGTACGGGCTGGGCATTCGCGGAATCACATCCACCTCAACACCCGCTTTGTTTACTAAATTATCTTTGTTTAATTTAACGGGTGCCATGTATACAATTTCACCTACGGAATGACTTAAGTCAGAGGGTTGTACTGAGGAAGGTGGTTGTGAAAGTCAACATATAAAAGTGGGCTGGGAAGGTGATAGGGTTATGGGGTGGACTAATGTGTATGTCATATGTGCCCCGATATGTTTGAATTCGTCGACTAGGTAAGTCTATGTCTACAATGTTAAATGCAATGTTGGTAATCAACTAAGGAGGAAAGTATAAGATGTAAGAGCTTGTGAGAGAACAGTTAACATGCAATAAAATGTTTTATGAGTAGTAAAGTAATATTGTCCTTTTAACGCTCGAGTGTATCATCGTGTTTATGTTATTCTGATGATACGCATTCTACTCAAAGCTAGTGGTAAATACCTTGCGGAAGTTCGGTAACGTCGGCTTGGCTCTCTGGTGTTTTCGAACCCCATTCGTCCGTATGCGAGAATGTTTGCTCGTCCCACAGAGTAGCGTAATCCGTTTGGAATTCGGACACTTCCTCAACACTTAGCTGCGATACGACTTTTTGAAACTCGCTTTCTCGCCTCTCTTCAAACTCTGGCGTCGTAATATTAGATTTTTTAGCCTCTTTCATTTCTTTGTCAATGGCATCCGATGCCATTCGTTCGAATTTTCGTTCGACACGTTTTAGTTTGCCGTCGATTTTCTCATCTTTATCGGTAAGAGATTCACGTCTTTCCAGATCGTCGACAATTTTCTCTAGATTGTCTAGTCTGGTATCAATTTTCTCGGTGAAATATTCAGTATGTGATTCTAGGTCGGCAACTAACGCTTCAAGATTCTGATCAGTTAAATTTTCCAATATATTGGATTTAATGCTAGCGCGCCGCTGTAAGTTAACTTCAGCAGAGTCTTCCTCAGATTCAATACGGAAGAGTGGTTTTCGTTTGGAGTTATTATCATCAGGAGAACTTAATATTTCCTCGGATTTTACATCAATTTCTGGTTCAATATCCTGGCTATCGAGGGATTTTGCACTGAAACGATCTGTGAGTTTCCCAATAATGCCTTTTTTCATAGTGGAGGATTCTGGTTCAATTCCAATATCATCTAGATCTTTACTACCTTTTTTTACTAATTTACCCAAGAGTCCCTTCTTTTTCTTTTCGCCCTTTTCATCTTCATCATCCTTTGTTTCTTGGTCATCTTTAGGTGCTTTTCCAGTTAACTTATCGTTAATCTTCTCCAAGAATCCTTTCTTTTCTTCCTTAATGAGGCCTTCCTCAAGTTCTTCTTGTGGTTGACTTTTGCTAAACTCTTGCGGATCACTCTCCATGGCATGAGATATTTCACTTTGTAAGAATTTACTGGTTTCTGACACATCATAATTCAAAACGTCCGGTTTTTTGACCATGTCCGGGGTAACTTTCTTGGATTCATGGGAAATTTCTTCAACTTCCTCTTTCGACTTTTCTTTTTTCCCTAATTTGCCAAAGATTCCACGTTTCTTTTTGGGTTCTTTTTGTGTATCCTCAGCATCACTTGGTTTCTTATTGAGTTTAGAACTGATTTTGTCAAAGAATCCTTTGACTTCTTCTTTCGTATCTTGAACCACTTCTTTCGCCGATTCTTTACTTTGGTCAGTTGTTCTGGTGATGTGGTCTTTTGCACTAGACAGTTCATCTTTTATGGTATTAATTTGTGTCGTGGCTTGTCCTTTTAAATCGGCAATAGTCTGTTTTATAGATTTATCAGTTTGTTCAATTTGAGTTTGGAGGCCTTCTTTTGCTGATTCAATTTTATCAGCTGCTCTATCTTTACCTTCTGAAATTGTTTGTTTTAAAGATTCTTTTGTAGAATCGACTTTTTCAGTGATATCACTTCCAATATTAGAAATTGCTTCCGTTGTTGCTGCAGTACCTGCAGACGTCTGCTTTTTTAATTGTGATTGTACATCTGCTATCATTCCTTTGGTTGATTCTAACAAACTTCTAGCTTCATCTTTTGTTTCCGACGCTGTTTTGCTGATAGATTCTTTTGCTTGAGAAGTGGAATCAGAAATGGTAGATGCGATATTTTTAAGTTCTTCTTTTGTCTCTTTTTGGGCCTCTTCTATTTTCTCCTGTATGTCCTGTTTGGTTTCTGCGATGCCTGCTGCAATAGTTTTTGTACCACTTTGAGCAGTTTTGAACACTGTTCCCTTAGATTCTTCTATCTCTTCAGCTGTTTTCGTGATGTTTGTTTTCGTTTTTTCAAAAGTGTCTTGTAAATCATCAATATGTTCGCTGGTTTTAAATTCAGAGGCAGCTTTTTCTACTGTCGGTTTAATACTTGATAAATCAGAGCATATTTCTTCGGTTCTCGCTTTTAGTTTATCAATATTATCAGTCAGTTTTTTACTGTCTTCGGCAACTTTGTCTCTTATCGACTCAACCTGATCTGCTTCTTCAAACAGGGCAACACCAGAAGGATGATCTAATGGGTGTTTAATTTCATCCAAAGTGCCTTGAAGTTTTTTGCTCCTATCATCTACATGCTGGTCTACATAAGTTATACCTGATTTTAAAATGTCATCGGATTTATCTTCAAGTTGTTTCTTTGTTTCTGCAGTTTCTGCAGCCAATTTATCTACCTTCTCAATTATATCTTCATCTTCTTTCTCCTTGCTGTCTTTTTTACTTAACTTTCCAAAGAATCCCTTCTTCTTTTTCTTCTCTTCCTTGGACCCATCAGTATCAGATGCCTTTCGACTTAGTTTACTACTAAGCTTATCAAAGAATCCTTTCGTTTCCCCTTTGATATCTGAAGTGCCCGCTTCGACAGATTCATTAATAGAACCTACAGCACTTGCAATATCGTCTTTCGCTTTCTTTGCTTTATCTTCAATGACACTTACTTTTGCTTTCGTGTCTCTAATGATTTCGGCCTTGGTATTATCCGCTGATTGGATTGCAGATTCTTTAACTTCTTTTATATCATCTTTGACAATTTTTACTTTGTCTTCACCATCATGTATAAAAGCATCAATAGCCGTTACGGCACTATCTGAAATTTCCTGGGATTTATCCTCTAGACGCTTCTCCTTCTCTTTAATTTGGTTAGATGTATCTTTAGATATTTGGACAGCCTCCTGGATTCCTTCAGTCACTGTAGTTGATAAATCAGAAACTTTTCCGGAGATTTCTATAGAGTGTGCAATGGATGTACCTTTTCCTTTAATATCTTCAACTTGGTCTTTTAGTCCAGTTGTAATACCTCTTCCTGTTTCTTTTATATCTTCTATTTCTTTTTTTAGCATTGCTTTAGTTTCTTGTGCAATTTCTCCCGTTTTCTTTGAGACCTCTGATGTAATATCTTCTAATTGTTTGTTTATATCTTTAGGTAATGCGACTATTGAAGTAGACAGATCTTCCTCTTCGGTACTAACTGTCCTTGACCGCTTACCAAATATTCCCTTCTTCTTCTTAATTTCTTTTTCACCCTCTTTAACTTCAATATCAGATGGCTTCCTACTCAATTTACTACTGAGTTTATCAAAGAATCCCTTCGTTTCATCTTTGGCGTCTTTAGTAACTTGGTGGACACTTTCTGACATCGCAGCTGTTGTATCTTCTATATGTTCCTTGGTTTTCAAGAGTTGTTCTTCCGTTTGTTGTTTTACATCAGAAGCAATGTCAATTATTTGCTGCTTCGCTGTATCTTTTATGTTTAGAGCAATGTCCTTAGCGGCGTCCGTTTTTTCGTTGACAGTTTGTTGGATTTTAGTTGCTTTTGATTCTATTGATTGCTTCGAAGCTTCCAGTGTTTCTCCAGCCTCAGTTATTATACCAGACATTGCGGACTTTGCCTGGTCTGTCGTTTTTTGAACAAGACCTTCAGTAGCCTCCCGTTTGGAATCAATTCCTTCCTTCAGATCAATAAATTTTTGCTCAACTTTTTCAGTTACTAATTCCTTTCGATCTTTCAAATCTTCTTTTATGGATTCTGTCTTTTTAGAAAGATCGTGAATACCTTCTGATACTATGTCTCCTACTTCATCAACCTTCATACTCATTTGATCTTTACTTTGAGTTAATATATTATCAACATTCGTGGCTATATCACATGTCTCTTCTCCAATCGCATTTTTCGAATCTTTAACAAATCCAGCCAATTCGTGTTTAGTATCCGATATTAGAGTTAATGTACCTTCAGTAGTATCTGCAAGCGAGCTTTTTGATGTTACTTTAACCTCAGCGTCTTGGAATTCTACATTATCTGATTTATCGATTTCATCTTTAGATTTTCCAAATTTGCCAAAGATTCCACTCTTGGGACGTTTTTCTTTATCCTTCTTGGATTTCTTCTCAGATTTATCTTCTTTGGAACTACCAACATTAAATTTGTCTCCAAGTTTACCTAAGAAACTCTTCTTTTCATCTTTCAGGGATGAGGTTATATCATCAATAGTTTGTTTGCCAGCTTCTATTTCTTCACAGAACGTAGATTCGGTTTTGTCAACCTTCTCTGTTAGATTTCTGAGTTCTTCTTTTGCAGTTTGTTTAATATCATCTGTTGCATCGGAAATATTTTGAACATCTTTACTCAAATGCTTAGACATATACTCAAGTTCAGCTTTCAATTTGCCACTTTCTAGAGTATCTGTTGTATCATCCAATTTGTCAATGCCTTCTGAAAGTGTTGTTTTCATGGAATCTTGTGCTTCCTCCACAGTTTGTTCTGCTTGTTTTGAAATGACAGTAACCCCCTCCCTAGCCTTTTCTCCAACCTCGGATATTGCCGACCCAGTTGTTTCCAACCCTTTCTTAACATCATTTACTTTAGCATCTACCGTTGAAACTGCAATTTGTCCTTGATCCAATACTTTATTACCTTCCGCTACTACATTTTTTGCAACATCAGTTATTTCGGGAGTAATTTCGTCCACACCTGCTTTAAGTTTACTGATAGCATATGACACATCCTGTTTTTCGTCAGCAAGTGCTTCCTTCACTTCAGAATGTTTTTCAGCTAGTAATTTTAGAACAGAATCTTCCACTTCAGCCAATTTTACTGTCGTATCTATAGAATCTTCTGTGTCTGACCTGTCTGCATCTTTGGATTTTCCAAATTTGCCAAATATACCACTTTTCGGACGTTTTCCTCTATCTGTTTTTGTCTTCTTCTCAACTTTCTCCTCTTTCGAAACAGAGCGTGATAGTTTGTCACCAATTTTTCCAAGGAAACCCCTCTTCTCTTCCTTTAGAGATGTTGTAAGATCACCAAGTCCATGCTTACCAGCTTCAATTTCATCAGTAACGGATGCTTTCGCTTCATCCACATAGTCTGCTACTTTCTCCATCTGCTCGCTTGCTTGATGTTTGATATCAGTCACAGTTGCAGATATGCCTTCAGTGATAGTATCTTTTCCGACTTGAACTTCGCTTTTTATCGAGTCAGATGCAGTAATAACTTTTGCTTTAGCATCGCCTAATGTTGATTTCGAAGATTGCTTCAGATCTTCAACTTTATCCTCTGCTTTTTTCGAAATATCTCCTACCACTTCTTTGACCTTGTCTTCAATTCCTCCCAGAGTCTCCCCAGTTAATTCCACCTTCTCCTCTATACCTTCTTTCACATCATGTATTTTATCTTGTAGTTTTTCCTTGGTATCAGAAATTGCAGATGACGCAGAATCTTTTACAGTTTCTATTTTATGTGCAGCTTCCTTTGGTATATTGACTATACATTCCTTAGTTTTGTCTTCAAACTCTGCTAGTGCAGACCCAGCGGTATCCAGCTTCTCTCTAGCATCATCTTTAATCTCCTGGACTTTATCATCTACATTCGCAATTGTTTGCTGTTTAATTTTACCAGCATGGTCTACCAACTCTTCTGCTGTTTTGCCTAATTTATCCGATCCATCTTCAATTTTAGTGGAAATTGTTTTACCAATATGTTGCGCTAGTTCTTTAATTTTATTCCCTTCCTCTAAAGCAGCATCTGTTGTAGTAATTACATCAATAGTTCCTGGTTTTACACCTGTTTTTAAAGTATCCATTGATTGCTTAATGTCTTCTTTACCTATATCAAGGATGTCTTTGAGTTCGCTTTGCTTATCATCGATTGATTTACTTACAGAATCTTTAAGATCAGTAACTTTCCCTTTTAAATCATTTGAGCCTTCAGAATCTGATTTATCGTCATCAAAAGACTTTCCAAATTTGCCAAAAATACCACTCTTACGTTTTTCTTTATCTTTCTTTGATTTTTTCTCTGATTTATCCTCCTTGGAGCCAACACCACTTAGTTTATCACCACGTTTACCCAGAAAGCTTTTCTTCTCCTCTTTTATAAATGTTACAAGCTTATCAATATCTTGTTTCCCTGCTTCAATTTCATTATCAATATCAGCTTTAACCTTATCAAGACTGATTGCGGCTTTATCTATTTGATCCTTCGCGTGCTGACTAACATTAACAACAGTTTTGGCGATGTCATGCTTGACAACATCTTTAGCATCATCAAGTTTACCTTTAATTGCATCTGTTTCTGTAACAACTTTTTCTTCAGTTAGGTTCACGGATTCCTTTAAATCTTCGCCTTTGTCAGCAGCCTTCTTAGAGATGTCCCCAACAGCTTCTTTCACGTCGTCTCCAGTGCCTTTTAGCGTTGCTTCAGTTATTTCAATTTTCTTTCCAATACCCCTCTTGATATCTTGAACTGTATCTTCAATTCTATCTTTGGTATCAGAAATGGCAGATTTAGTAGAATCTTTAACATCTTCCATTTTCTGACTAGTTTGTTTAGAAATATTAACAATACTTTCCTTAGTTTTCTCTCCGACCTCACTTATCGCTGATCCAGTCATGTCCAACTTCTTCTCAACACCAGTTTTAATTTCGTGGAGTTTATTATCAATATTGGAAAGCGTCTCATGCGTGTGTTCTTTCAGATCATCTTTAATTTCATCTGTCTTATCTTTTAAATATTGCCCTTTCTTGGCCAGAGATTCAGCAGTATCTTCAACTTTGGTTGAAATCTTCTCGCCAGTATCTTCCACCAATTTTGTGACTTTATCTTTCCCTTCAGAAACGCCATCCTTTGCAGCAGTGATTATATCAGTAGTATGTTTTTCTACACCTATCTTGAGCTTGTCAACAGCTTCCTTTACTTCTTCTTTTCCTTCTTGAATGATATCTTTGACATCAGTCCGCTTATCAGATGTACTTACAGAATCCTTTAAATCAGTTAATTTTCCAGATAAATCCAATGAATCCTCAGTGTCCAACTTATCCTCATTATTAGACTTGCCTAATTTGCCAAAAATACCACTTTTCGGATGTTTCTTTGATTTCTTCTCCGACTTATCGTCTTTAGAACCAACACTACTCAGTTTATCACCAAGTTTACCCAAGAATCCCTTCTTTTCCTCTTTTAGAGGGGTTGGCAGATCGTCAAGTACCTGTTTTCCTGCCTTTATTTGTTCAGAAACTGCGGTTTTGATTTTCTCAGTGCCCTCTTCGGTATTTTCTTTTACATTATTTATAGTGTCTGATAAAGCCATTTCAACATAGTCATGGCTTTCCCGAAGTTTGTGTTTTAAAGAATCAGCTTCCTCGGCCACTTTTCCTTTTGCATCTATGACAGCTGATGTAGTGGTCACTTTTGTATCTTCGATTTTATCATCCCATTTTTTGGAAAAATCTGACGCCCCATCTTTAAGTGCATATTCGGTCGATACAATTTTACTTTCTATGCCACCTTTAATATCATGTACCTTCTCATCAATGCTTTCTTTGGCCTTTTCAAGTAGTTCTTTCGTAGAATCTTTAACTTCTTCCGCTTTTTGTCCGATTTCTTTGGAAACGTCACAAATACCTTCTTTAGTTTTTTCTCCAACATTTTGCACAGCCGTTCCAAGTTCTACCAACTTCTTATTTGTATCATCTTTTAAGTCGTTTGATTTGTCATCTAATTGTGTAGTTAGCTCTTTGCTAAGTTCCCTTAGATCATCATTTATTTCACCAACTTTTTCTTTTAGTTCATGTCCTTTCTTATTTATATCCTTAGTTGTATCAATGAGTTTACTTGATATACTCTCTCCTACTTTTTGAACTGTATCTGATGTTTTATCCTTTCCTTTAGAGAAAGCATCTTTAGTTCCGGCGACTAAGTCACTGGACTTTTGTGCAATATCTTTATTAATATCACTCACTGTCTCTGTCAGATTCTTATTTGTCTCTTCTATCGCATCTTTAGTCTCATCTATGGTATCTTTCATGGCATGTTTTACATCCGTTAATTGGGTAGTCAATCCTAACTCTTCCGAATCGGATTTATCGCCGTCTTTAGATTTCCCAAATTTACCGAATATACCAACCTTTTTCGACTTTCTCTCAGGTTTCTCTACTTTTGTACTCACACCACTCAATTTATCCCCGAGTCTACCCAAGAATCCCTTCTTTTCCTCAATAAGTGTACCCGCAAGATCATCTACTGCCTGTTTTCCAGCTTCACTGACACCCTGAAGATCGTCATCAATCTCTTCCTTAGTTTTCACAACGCTATCTTTAATTCCTGGAAGCTTTTCGCGTGTTTCGTCTTCAACATTAGTCACAGTATCCGATAAACCTTTCAGACTGGTCTCTTTAGCACTGTCAACCTTACCTTTCAATGAAGCAACGTCGTGATCAATTGTTTGCTTTGTTTCTTTCAATGTAGATGAAGTAGATTCTCCTATATCTTGAAATTTCTGAGTTATTTCTTCAGATTTCTTTGCTACAGCCCCTTCTATATCTGCCGCGGTTTGCTTCACAGTCTCTTCAGCACCCTTCACGTTTTCTATCAAAGTATCTTTTAACTTTTGTACATTTTCAACAGAAGTATCCACAGTCTCCTTAATACTGCCTTTTACTGCTTCAGCCTTTTGTTTTAACTTACTTTCCGTTTCTTCCAAATCACTTCCAATTGCCTTAGCTTCGTCTGATATTACTTTACTAACATCCTCCATTTTCAATACACCCTTGGTAATTTTATCGTTAACTTCAGCAATAATATGAGAAGCAGTTTCTTCAATATCACCTTTAACTTGCCTTACTTCTTCTTTTCCCTCTTTAACTTCTTCCTTCAATTTCTCTTGTTTATCATCAAGTGTCATTTTAATGGAATCCTTTGCGGAACTAAGACTCTTTGATAAATCTACAATGTCTTCGGTATCTGACTTGTCACCATCTTTAGATTTACCAAATTTACCAAATATGCCACTCTTTGGTCGCTTATCCTTTTCCTTCTTTGATTTCTTTTCTGATTTATCTTCTTTCGTACCAACAGCACTTAGTTTATCACTAAGTTTACCTAAAAATCCCTTCTTTTCCTCTTTTAGAGTTTTCGAAATATCATCAATTGTTTGTTTGCCGCTTTCAATTTCTTCTCCTATTTTCGATTTAACTTCATCGACACGATCACCTTTTCCTAGAGCTTCCTGAGTCTGCCGATTTATTGCAGTTAATGTACCCTGAAGATTTTCTTTGATAGAGTCCTTGGTATGTTTCACTTTTCTTTCCAATGAATCAACTTCATCAGCAGTTTTTTGTTTAGCGTCGGTTACTGTAGATTTTGATGTCTCCTTTATATCTTCGACTTTATTTTCAAGAGTTGTGGAAATACTTTCGAGGCCATCTTTAAGTTGTTTCCCAGTGTCTTCAATAGTTGATTTAGTTGATGCTATTTTGTCCTCTACGGAATCTTTGAGAGCATGGATTTCTTTTTTCACCTTTTCCTTGCTATCTGAAACTTTCGCTTTAGAGGAATCTGCAAAATCTTCCATTTTATGTCCAATTTCCTTTGAAATATCCCCAATAATTTCCTTCGTTCTCTCTTCAGTATCGATTATTCCCTTTGAAGTTTCATCAAGTTTCTTTCCAGCACCATCCTTAGTTTCAGTAATTTTCTCATCTACTTTTGCAATGACGTCCTGAACATATTCTTTCTGCTTTTCTCCAATTTCGCTTGTCTTATCTTTGATATCTTGCCCCATTTGTTCCACTTTCTTAACGCCATCATCAACTTGGGTTGATAGAATTTCACCCATTTGATGTACCATTTCAGATGTTTTATCCTGCCCATCTTTTATTGCATCTTTAGAACTAGAAACTAATTCCCTGGTCACACCATCGATGTCACTCTTAACCTTTTCAGCAGCGTCTTGCACTACTTCCTTTTCATCTTTAATCGCGTTTTTCAATTCCTTTCGTTTATCATCGATTGATGATTTAACTGAATCATTTATTTCCATCAATTTCCCAGGCAGATTAATTGAATCTTCAGTATCTGACTTATCCCCATCTTTGGATTTTCCAAGTTTACTGAAAATACCACTCTTGGGACGCTTATGCTTATCTTTCTTTATTTTCTTTTCAGATTTGTCTTCTTTTATACTCACTCCACTGAGTTTATCACCAAGTTTATCCAGGAAACTTCTTTTCTCTTCTTTCAATGCCGTAACATCTTCAGTTATTTGTTCACGTAATTTACTGCTTGCATCCAAGATCTTAACTTGAGTTTTATCAACATTATCTGCTAGCTTGTCAACAACTTCTTGAGTATGTGTCTTAATATCCTTTCCTGTATCAGAAATATCTTGTTTTACACCTGCAATGTCTTCTTTAATTACATCTTCAAGTTTTTCCTTCGCTGAAGTAGTAGCTTCTTTGTCTTTGATATTTTTATCTATCATTTCAGAAGTATCCACCAAGTCCTTTTTAATTAATTCAGTATCTTGCTTTAGTGTTGTTACTTTGTCTTTTATCTTATCCTTGATGTTATCAACATTCTCGCCAATTTTTACAACAGTAACTTCTCTTTTATCCTTGAGTTCCTCCTTAAGACTGCGTGCCTCATCTTTAAGATTTGCTTGTTCCATCTTCACTGTATCAGTAGTAGTATCAACTACGTCTGAAACATTCTTCTTAACTCCATCCACTTTTTCTATTCCTGCATCTAATGTATCTTTCACATTAGTAACCAATTCACTTGCCTTTTGTTCTAAAGTAGTTTGGGCTTTTCCTGACAGATCTTTTAGTTCTTTCTTTTCGTGTTCAATAGATTTCTTTATTTCCAATTGTTTATCATCGATAGTTTTCAATATAGAATCTTTAATTTCACCGAGGTTAGTTTCCTCTGTATCTGTGTCAGATTTATCGCCATCCTTAGATTTCCCAAATTTACTGAATAAACCACTCTTCGGTCTTTTCTTCTTTTCTGGTTTTTCTTCCTTAGTACCAATACCACTCAGTTTATCACTGAGTTTGTTTAAGAACCCTTTCTTCTCTTCCTTAACAGGAATATCATCGATTCCGGAAGTTTTATCTGTTTTATCAAGGGAAACAATAGTAGTCCCAATAGAAGTACTTACAACATTCCCGACTTCGTCTAATTTTTGAGTAGTTTTATCAAGTGAAACTGATACTTGATCATCGAGTGTTGTTCTAGCTTCTTGAACATCATCCTTAACAACCTTCAGGACATCTGAAACATGATCCTTTATATCCTCTCCTTTTGTTTTGACATCCTCAAGTTTTGCTTCCATTTTATCTTTAGAATCATCCAAATAATCTTCGACATCAACCTTAATTTCATGAACAATGCCTGGAACTTCACTGGCTTTAGCTTCTATCTCGTCGAGGATTTCCTCTGCCTGCTTCTTGATATCATCATTTAATTGATCAATATCTTCCTGAGCCCCTTTTTGTTTCTTTATTGTGGACTCTTTTATTTCCGTAGTCAAACCCTTCGCCGCTTTCTTTCCAGATTTGGTGGCTTGTGAAACTTTTGGAATTGTAGGTGTTTTATACAGGACTCCTTTAGAAAGTGTTTTAGATTCTGGTGATTTAGTAGTTGATGCCATTTTCTTCACACTGCTTACTGGAGAAGTCTCTTTCTTTGATTTTCCAGGAACAGGTGATTCTTTCTTGGTTTTTGAAATTGGAGGAGATGCTTCTTGCTTTACATCTTTTGCAGTAGTTATCGGTTTAGTCGACTTCCCTGTCAAAGCGGCTTTGGTGGCTTTATAAGCATCTTTTACCGCACCTTTAGTACTTTCCATCACCTTTTTACTATCATCTTTGCTGTCCTTAGATTTCTCCTTTAATAACTTGCTTGTGGTTCCTGGTTTCGCAACAGCGGATGTTTTATCTTTAGATTTTGTTTTAACATCTGTGGGTATCTTGGATACTTTAGTTGTTGCTGCTTTCCTTATGTCTACCTCCGATTTTGGTGCTGGCTTTGGTGTGGTTTTCGGAATAGCGGGAGTCTTCTTATTTTTCAGATCCAATCGTAACTGACTTGCTTTGGCCGCTGTCGCAGCCCGGGCTTTTGCTGCAATATCTTCTGCGTCTTTAATAGTTTCATTGATTTTGTCAACCAAATCATCAGCAGTAGGCTGCACTTCGACAATTTCAGATGGTCCAACTTCAATGCCATCTTTAATTTCAGGAATCTCCTTCTTGGAAGTCACCAATGTCTCAGTAACTTCAGTACTATGTTTGGTTGTTACAACACATTCGGTTTCAACCTTTGTAAATTTGCCTTCTAGAGCACCTCCATCCAAATCTTCAATTTTGTCTCTCGTTACAGTTGTAATGATCGTGGTTCCAGAATCATCAATTATTCTTTGAACATCAGCATCAAACTCTGAAGTCACTACAGATCCATCTGCCTGCGCCAAGAGTCTCTTTAAATCTTCATCGGAACCTTGCTGAATTTGCTCCAAAGTAAGTTCATACGTTTTCACATTTTCCTGAATCATTTCTTTGTGAAGGCCAACTTCATCCACAGTTACTGTTATCTTTTTATCAGGATTTACAGTCTCTCCTTGTTCATTTACAATTGGAGATCCATTCAGAAGAGTAGTGGTTCTCGTAACTGTCATTTCTTCAATGACCTTCATAGTTGACGGCTCCTTATCATCGACATCTTCTTTTTCCTCGATAGTTACTTTCATTATTGGCTGACTTGAACTTATATCATCCTCGGCATCCGATTTAGCTATTAAAGAAGGACTGTCTAGAACCACTGTTTTAATAACATCAATTTCATCTTGAATTATTGGGAGTGTTGGTGGAATCTCCTCGATTACTTTACTAATTGTAACACGCTTTTCATTATCATTGTCCGAAACATCAGCAATATCCTTCTTCGGTTTCTTAGAGAATATTTTAAATAATCCTTTAGATTCTTTGGTATCTTCATCCTCTGAATCGGATTTGACACTTTTCCCTTTCCGACCGAATAACCCGAAACCACGTTTCTTCTTTGAGTCTTCTCCTTCGTATTCAACACCTTCCGTTTTTATAGTCTCGTCGGTTGGAATTTGATTTACCAATTTAACATCTTCAAAATATTCAATTTCCGTTGCTAGGAATTGTTGCGTATCTTCAAATTTAGATCCAATTTGTTTAACAGGCACTGCTGTCTTCGTCATCAATTCTTCAACCACATTATCATCAACACCTTCCATTTTCTCCAAACTATCCTCTTTGGAACTTGCTTCTCTAATTACGGAAGCAGCTTCCTTGCTTTTCTTCTTTCCAAAAATGTTAAATCTCTTTCGTTTATATCCAGTGTCACTATCATCCCCACTTTCTGATGAATCCCGTTTAGGCTTCTTCTTCCCCTTTTCAATTTTTGGCGATCTTTCCTTGTGCACTACTGGAAGGTCTTCACAAAGCATCTTAACATCTTCATAGTTTGAAACTTCAGTTGACAAAAAGTGAGAAGTATCTTTCATAACCTGGATGACTTCTTCATTCAGAGCAAGATTATCTTCTTTAGAAGCTGCTTCTGTTATGGGAGCTGCTTCCTCATGTTTCTTAGTTTTTCCGAAAATACGGAAACGCCTGGAGCGGCCGGCAGTATCACTTTCTTCACCACTCTCGGAAGAATCGTGCTTTGGTTTCTTCTTATGTTTCTTAACCTTATGCTTTGTCTCCTTTATTTCAGTTGCAGTTACCTGCTGGTCTTTTTCCTGGGTTGGAGCTATTGGAGTAGCCTTAGGCATAACATCTTCATGTTTAGAAACTTCAGTTTGAAGGAATGCATTTGTTTTTTTGATATTTTCAACGCATTCATCTGATAAGACAGCCTTTCCAAGCATATCCTCTTTTGATGGTGCCTCCTTAATAGCATCGCTCTTTTCGGTCTTCGGTTTACGACTGAATAAAGTGAATTTAGATTTCCTTGTTGATGCATCACTTTCATCACCACTTTCAGAAGAATCTCGTTTTCCTCTTCTTGATTTCTTCGATGATTTAGTTGGACTTGTTTCTTCTCGAATCTTTTCTTCCATATGTTTTTGTTCTTGCTGAACTAGTTTAACATCTTCATAATAAATGACTTCATCCTTCAAGAAAGTTTCCGTATTCTTCATTTGCTTAAGAACCTCCTCATCTAACTCTTTAGAAATTTTAGTATCCTTTACGCCGAAAATTGGCGTACGTTGTTTTTTAGTGTCCTTAGAAACGTCTTGATCTTTGTCTTTCTTTCCAAATATAGAGTCAAATATTCCAGACTTCGTCTTATCAAGCTTTTCTTCTTTTGTGTGAATAACAACCCCTTCAATCACATCTTTCTTCGGGATGGAAACTGTATCAATTTCAACAGTTTCAATAATTTCCATTTCACCGTTACTAATCGGCTGATTATCCTTCAGTTTTTTATCCTTCTTTGAAAATATTCCCGAGAAGATTCCAGTTTTCTTTGTATCGGATTTATCTTCTTCGTCACTTAAGATTGCAACTGCCGTGACAATAGCCGGTCTTACGTCTTCATGAACTTCAATTTCGTTTTTCAAGAAGTTTTCTGTAAATTTCATTTCTTCAATAACCTCCTCTGAAATTTGAATACGTAACTTCTTTTTCTTTTCAGGTGATTTTATTTTACTTAGTAATCCAAGCTTTTCCTTCACTTCAGTTTTATCTGATTCTGGAGATTTAACTTTACTTTCAGGCATAGGATGTAATGGTTTTTTAGATATTGTATCTACTGCTTCTTCATCATTATGCTCTATAAACTTTTTACCAAATACCGGTGATTTTACCTTCGCATCCCCAGGTTCTTTATCTTTTTTAGATTTCTGTCCAAATAGACCAGAGAATACTCCAGGTTTCTTTTCCTTCTTTATATCGATTTCACCATCAACTTCTGGCAAAGTTACCGGTACTAATATTCGGACATCTTCATGTACTTCAACTTCTTTCTTTAGGAAATCATCTGTACTTTTAATTGAAATAACGGCTTCCTCGGTTAGGGTACCGGACGCTTTCGAATCTTGCAAATCAGCAGTACTTTTAGTTATTTGTTGTAAGGTCTCAGATTCTTTCTTATTAGATGCTAATTCATGTATATCGTCAAATATTTCAGCAGTTTTTATATTAACGAAACGAACATCTTCATGATTTTCAACTTCTGTAGAAAGGAAATCTTCAGTTAATTTCATATCAGCAATAGCAATTTCACTTGTTTCTACAGATGGTTTGCTCTTTTTGGGCGACTTCCCTTTCTTTTCTTCAGGTTTCTGTTCCTTCTTCGATTTTGAAGTGAACAAGCCACTGAAAACACTAGTTTTTGTTGCTTTGGGGTCTTTCTCAAGTTGAAGGGTCTCATAATCAGGCTTCTGGTCAGAGGTCTGAACGGATACAAGTTTCACATCTTCAAAATATTTAATTTCGGTATTAAGGAAATCTGTAGTATTCTTTAGATAGGATTTAATTTCTTCATTATAGTTTATGCTCTCGATTGTTTCAGATTGTTCAGATACTTTAATTGGAATTTCGTCTCTCGGAGATTTCTGGTCAACTTGTGGTTCAGTTGCTTTGCCTTCTTGAGATTTCTT
Source organism: Mimaenictus wilsoni (assembly GCA_027575185.1). Lineage (NCBI taxonomy): Eukaryota > Metazoa > Arthropoda > Insecta > Coleoptera > Staphylinidae > Mimaenictus > Mimaenictus wilsoni. The sequence goes on from JAODAC010049842.1 coordinate 31,470, forward strand.
GTCCTTAACGCCAAATATTGGTGTTTTCTTTGTCTTTGGGATAGTTTCTGCCTCAGATTTTTCAACACCCTCGGGTTTGCCCTTGGTGAAAATTCCTCCAAGAATCCCACTTTTCTTTATTTCTCCTTCTTTGACCTGCACTTTTATTGGTACATCAACTTCCATTGATGGCCCTGATGATGGTTCAGGTATTTGTTTAATAAGTGCAACATCTTCATATCTGTCAATTTCATCTTTTAGGAAGGAATCAGTTGCTTGAAGTTTCGCTTTCGTATCATCGTCCAAAATAACGTCTGCAGGTGCTTCCGAAATCTTTACTTCCTTTTTGATAGATTTCGATTTCTTTGTTTTGTTGTTATCTTCATCGTCTGTTTTATCATCTTCACTTTCCTTGCTACTCTTCTCCTTTTTGCTAAAGAGAGAAGTAAGGATTCCTGATTTACCTTTTCCCTTTCCTGCTGGTATATCTTCCGTTGGTTCTTCAGTAATAACAATGTTTTCAGTGATATCAATTCGTTCGGTTATGATTGGTTTTACATCATGATATCTATTAACTTCTTCTTGGAGGAAATTATCGGATTCTTTAATCGTATTGATTGCATTTTCGCTCAATTCAATTTTTGTTGATGGCTTCTTATCTTTTTTAGCAAATATCGGAGTTTTCTTAGACTTGGTGATAGAATCAACCTCCGTTTTCTCATCTTCGGCATATTTTGTTTTATCTTTCTTACTGAAAATGCCACTTAGGACGCCAGTCTTAGATTTTTCTTTTTCCGGAGATTCCATTTTTACTTGAGTAACAGTAACAGGTTCATGTTCGATTTTAGGTGAAATTAATTTTGGCCTAACATCTTCAAATCTTTCAATTTCTTCTTGGAGAAAGGAATCGGTATGCTTTATATTTTTCACAGTATCTTCGGATAAAGTAGGTTTAGCTTTCTTGCCGAAAATAGGTGTACGTTTCTTTGATTTGGATGCCTCTTCGTCATCAGTTCTTTCTTCTTCACTCTCCACGCTGCTTTTATCTTTCTTACTGAACAATCCGCTGAGGGTTCCAGTTTTGGATTTCTCTTTCTTCTTTTCTTTTGGTTTTGTGTCCGATTTCTGGGAGGTGGCTTCACTTGGAGTACTTAGATCTTTAAGAATTGGTTTTACATCTTCATAACGTCTTATTTCCTCTTGAAGGAAAGAATCAGTAGTATTCATGTTAATTGTAGCATCTTGAGACATTTCAATCTTAGTCACTTTCTTTTCCTGTACAACTTCCTTAGATTTAGCATGATCAGCTTCCTTGACTTCTTTGTCTTTTTTATCAAAGATGCCACCGAATAGTCCAGACTTTTTCTTCTCCTTATTATCCGATACCTCAATTTCAGACTTCAGAACAGGTTCTATTTCCTCAATAGTGGTTTCTTTAATTATAGGTTTAACGTCTTCATATCTTCTCACTTCTTGTTCAAGGAATGTATCAGAATCTTTCATTATTTTTTTAGCCTCCAGCGATATAAGGGGCGCCTTATTTTCTTTCTTTCCAAAGATGGGAGTACGTTTCTTTGATTTTACCATAGAATCTTCATCGTCTGTTTTTTCATCTTCCGAGTCTTTGCTACCCTTTTCCTTTTTACTGAATATCCCACCAAACATTTTAGATTTAGGTTTCTCCTTCTCTTCATCAATCTTTACTTCATCTGGTTTAATTACAATCACTATTTTTTCTGGTTTTGTTTCAATTATTTTAGAGTCGATTTGAATTAACTCAGCTTTTTCCTGTATTATTGGCTTGACATCTTCATAACGGGTTACTTCCTCTTTCAAAAATGATTCAGTATCTCCCATGACGTTAAGAACAACATCAGATAACTCAATTTTAACTGCTTCTTTTTCATCTTTGCGTTTCTTAGACTTTTTAGCAGATTCTTCGTCATCAGTTTGATCATCTTCACTGTCTTTGGTCTTTTCTTTCTTACTAAATATTCCACTGAAGAGACCTGATTTTCGTTTTTCTTTGTCTTCATCTGATTTGACTTCATCGGGTTTTTGCTTTTTACCATCTACGGCATGCTCGGTTTCTTTGAAAATTGGCTTAACATCTTCATATCGTTTAACCTCTTCATGTAAGAATGTATCAGTTTCTTTTAATACTCTTATTGCAACATCAGATAATTCCGGTTTGGTCGATACCTTTTTATATTTAGATTTCTTTGATTTCCTGGCTGATTCTTCATCATCAGTTTGTTCATCTTCACTTTCTTTGGATTTATCCTTCTTACCAAAAATACCACTAAATAGACCGGATTTTCGTTTTTCTTTCTCTTCCTCTGGTTTACGTTCATCAGCTTTAGGCTTGTTTTTTCGTTCCTTTGTTTCAACGGCAGCTTCAGGACTTAGTGTATCATCTTGCAGAACTTTGCATGTTTCTTTAATAATAGGTTTGGCATCTTCGTACCTCTTTACTTCTTCTTGCAAGAATGAATCTGTATTCTTCAAAACTCGTACAGTATCACTGGATAACTCTAGTTTCGTCGGTTCCTTTTTATCTTTGAATATTGTAGATTTTTTTATTGATTCTTCATCGTCAGTTTGGTCATCTTCACTTTCTTTGCTTTTATCTTTCTTACCAAATATGCCACTAAATAAGCCGGATTTTCGTTTTTCTTTTTCTTCATCTGATTTTCGTTCATCAGGTTTTACTTTGTCTTTATCACTCAAAATCGTTGTTTCTAAGACCGGGCTTGGTTTTTCAACATGAACCACTTTGTTTGTATCTGTAATAATTGGTTTTACATCATCATATTGTTTTACTTCTTCCTGCAAGAATGAATCGGTCTCCTTTAACACTTGAACTGCAACATCAGATAACTCAACTCTAGTAGGTGCTTTCTTTTCCTTCTTACCAAAGATTGGAGTTTGTTTCTTTGACTTTTTCGCAATTTCTTCTACTTGGTTTTCTTTTTCTTTAAGTTTGTCTTTCTTTGCGAATATACCACTGAATATTCCTGATTTTTTGTCTTTTTCTTCAACTTTATCAACAATTTCAGGTATTGGTGGAACAGTTACTGTCTTAAATACATGTGGTTTGACATCTTCATAATTCGCTACTTCAATAATCAAAAAGTCATTAGTACTTTGCTTAGTATCGTCAGGTATAATTTTCCTAATTGTGGCCTCAACACTTGCAGCAGCATCTTTACTTTTGTCTTTCTTTCCAGTTATTTCATATATCTCTGTTTTCTTAACTTCTTCACTAGGTAAAGAGGCTTCAGTGATTTTAGAAGCAGCCGGCTTAACATCTTCAAATCGTTCAATTTCTCCCTTAAGGAAATTGTCAGACGATTTCATGTGCATTTGAATTTCTGGTGCGATTTTTACATCAACTGGAGGAGATTTAATTTTTTTCGAAAAGACACCACTGAATATACCTGACTTCGCTGTCGATTTTTCAAGAGGTTCATCAGCGGAAACAACTTCGTTTTCATCAACCTGATCGACGTGAACTCGCCCATTAGAATCTTCATGTACCGGTACTTCTTCTCCTGTTATTAAGCTAGCATTCTTTAGCCGTTCAAGTACTTCATCTGGGACATCAGGACCTCCAATTATATGTTTCTCCCTTAGATCGGTTTTTGGTTTAGAACTATCAATTTTCATGAGGTCCCCTTCACTTTCTTTGGGCTTATTCTTATCCTTATCTTTCTTAGAGAATATTCCACTGAATATACCAGATTTACGCTTTTCTTCTTCTATTTTATCTTCTTTATCTGATGCCGGTGTAGTTTGACCCAGTTTCACATCTTCATATCTAGTAACTTCTTCGTCCAAAAATGATTTAGAATCTTTCATATTTCTGATAACATCGTCAGAAAGCACAACTTTGGAAACTACTTTCTGTTTCCTTCCAAATATTGGCGTTCGTTTTTTACTTTTAGATGATAGATCTTCATCATCAGTTTTTTCATCTTCACTATCCTTACCTTTGTCTTTCTTCCCAAAAATCCCACTAAAGATACCTGATCTACGCTTCTCCTTGTCTTCATCCTTGGGCTCTGTTTCATCGGCCGATTGACTTTTTTTGGGCCGACGCATGACGACCTCAGTTGTTGCTACTTCTTGTGGGAATGTCTGATTCATATCTTTGATGCATTCTTTGAGGGGATCAATATCAGATTTCATCTCGTCTTTTGATGGTATTATTGGCTTCTCATGTTCAACGCGTTCAATTTTAACTGGCTTTACGCCATCCTCATAATTCACAACTTCCTGATTAATGAATGATTGAGTTAACGCAATATCTAATCTTGTGGGTTCGCTAATTAATATTTTAGGCGGTGGTTTGCTTTCGACTCTCATTCTCTCCTCGTCGACTTCAGATGACTCTGGAATAGCTTCGTCTTCTTTCTTATTCTTTTTTCCGAATATAGTAAAGAAGCCGCTTTTCTTGGCTTGTTCGCTGGTTTCATCCGGAATCTCCTTAGACGACTCCTTGTCCTGTTTTTCAATGATTTCTGATCGGGACTGGTCGGTTCGCGTATCGTCATCTGAATCTTCAACTTCTTTGGAAGATTTTTTGTTTAAAAACCCAAAGAGTTTTCCATGCTTGCGTTTCATTTTTTGGTTGTTAGGTGCAGGTTGATTTGATTTTGGCTGGTTGGCAATGTTATGACTATCGTCAGCCCAACCCCGGAAACTCATTTCATTTTGAATCAAATTATAGGTGATCATTTTCAGTGCATCGTTTTCGGCTTCTTCCGTGAGGGTACTTATGTGATCTGGTGGCATCGATATCTGTGGGGCATCATCATATAGATCACCTTGGGAAACGCGAGGTGGTTTTTCTGTAATCGTATCATCTTTGAGTATTTCTTTCCCAATACTATCGATAGTAGAGTGGATGTCAACTTCGTAGATAATTTTCTCCTTAGTAGGTGTGAGTGGTTTCACTTCAATGTGAAACTCTGGAGTGTCGTAAATTTTGGATGCATGTGTTTCAGATAATTCTACGACGGGTAAGTCTATTTCAGGACTAGCAGTTTTTACTTGTTTAATAGTAATTTGTTCAACAATAGGCTTTTGTTCCAAAATAGGGGACGCTTCGGCGTAGGGAATATTCTTGAGTCTCTCCTCCTCAATGGTGAGGGGAGCAAGTTGGGGCAGTTTCTTGGGGCTCTCGGGTTCATCTCCTTTTTGTTTATCACGTTTCTTTTTCTTCTTTTCTTTCTTTTCTTTTTTAGACTGCGCTTTCTCAGATTCAGAGTCTGAGTGGTCAAATGAACGAGTAACCATAGTTTTAAGCGCGCCAAAGAATCCTGATTTCTTTTGTTTAAGTTCATCAACATTATCTTTAATACCATTTGCGCTAGCTACAGTGGACGCGTCTAGCTGCGGATCTATATCGTTAAAAGCGTTAGTCGTATCGGCTAATTGTTTAGAGGCTACATTTTTATCGTCTACGGTTCGGGTAACTTCGTCGATTATTTGTGTTGTCGTTGGTGTAGTCGTTTGTTTTCCTGAAAGAATTCATGCGATTCGAACAAGCAAGTCTCACTAACTACTACATTTCACCGTACTATTCAACACTTGTCTGGCCAGAAATTACCAATTATACATGTTAACGCATTTTTGTTCTTATTCCGCATTTCCGCTAATGGGATTATCCTTACTGCAGTGTGTGTAGCGACTGGTTAAAGTTAGGTTCAAGTCAAACTGACCAAACTTGCAAAACACAACGCATGCGGGTACACACTTTACCTCCGTCCGAACTGGTCATTTGAGGAACCCAATCGCAATACGCTTTCGGCGGTTTCGAGTTTGAGGGATATTTGATGAATTCTAAGAAAGGATTTGTCCCTGGATGTATTTGCACAGGAGTTGGATAAAAAGGTACCGGTTTGGGGGCAGGCCTATAACTCTCATTAGAATATTGTGAAGATGTCCCTTGGTCATAAATATCACAACGAAGAGGAAATTTCGACTGTGGGGCTGCTACTAATTCAGGTCCCTCACTATTCGGAGACCGTACAAACAGCCTTTGTAAAGTATAAGTAGGTTTGCTTTTATCCTTATTGTAATCTATAAATATCGTATCTGATTTCTGATTGGGATTATCTAAAAATTCTCTAACGGAATGAACTTCAATCTGCTCTCTTCCTCTATCCATATTTTTTACTAATAACTTAACTTCGGCCTTTACTACTTGCTCATGGTTATCCTCACTACTACCACTAGCATCACTTGAAACACTCGGCTTCCTTTGCTTTGCTAAATCGTAATTGAGATCTGAATCAGGATGACCTATCAAACTACATGCTTCTTCGTCTTCCTCAGGCACTATGCTTAAATTGCGGTATGTGCCTTCCCACCAAACATCAGCATTATAAGTTTTATAACTAATTGCTTGAATAGGTTCATATGAATTTAAATTATCATCTACATCATCGTCCCAACTATCAGTACTGACTTCTGTTATTTCACTCAAACTTTCACTAGATGCACGGTGCACAACTTTATCTAAAGCAAAGACAGGATGTGCTTCCTGTGGTTCAACTGGGTCATATGAATCCTGAGCTAGTAATAACGAAGCCTCCTCGTTTTCCATATCTGATAATAAATGCGAAATTGACTCTTCAATTGCAGTAAGATTATCAACTGTATTCGCGGGATCATCGAAAGAAATTAAGTCATACTCATGTGATTCAAGCTCTGGTGTGATGGAATTATTGAAACAAATTAATTCATAGTTAGAAGGTTCCTCAATCAGAATTTCATGATTAGTGACGTATTTTTTCGGTATTTTTATTGATTTCTTAATTGGCACTTCAATCAATGCATCATGTGATGGCTGGAGTTCCAATGTGTTAATGCAGCTAGTCGTAGCTGATTCAGAATCCATATCATCAACTTCTAATAACATTCTGTCTAACATGTCATCAATTTCTGAGTACGATGCACCTTGATGTTGATACGCAGGAGTGGGATTAAAGGCAAGGGGAGTATTGCGATAAAGATTCGTCAATAACACACTTTCGTAGGTAATTTCTTCGATCGGCGGGCCAGCATCTAATCAAGAATAAATAACATTATCAGTGATTAATTCATTTAGTAGATGCACCCCAAAAAAACAAATCGCACTCGCTGAAGTAAGAATATTCCGTTGTAGGAAAACAGAAAGAAAACATATTAATATTACTTTTTTGATCGCAAAAACGTTTTTGGCGCGTTCAAGTAGGTAGTTTATAAATCTCGATTGTTTGTATGATAATGAATGATAAGAGAAATTAAAAATCAATTTTGATATGTCTAAGATGTGAAACCAACACTTACAAAGTAGAAATCAGTGAAGCAAAGCTTTGCTTGAGTTTAAAAACGAACTCAAAAATGTAAGCGACTGATTATTATAAAGAACTGTTTGCTGGATAGTGATATTTAGTAAATTATGATGATTATTGTTAATACGATTATTGTGATGACTATTTAGTGTTGAGACGATTAATGACACTTGGTACATGCAAGCATGCAAAGAGACCATGCAGATGTATCTACCATGGAAAATCGTGCAGTTTGGCGGTGAAATTGTAAAATTTAATGGCAATTATTCAGTTTAATTTATAAGAATATCAATTTTATCCTGTGGGCACGTGGCATTAGAAGCGGAGCTAATAAGCTAAGAGGCAATTTATTAATTTGTTGCTGCCGTTAATAATCATTAATAAACGTTAATATTTCTTGTTGTGGCTTTGAAAGTCAAAATGATGCGAAATGTGCGTATTTCCCGATATTATATACTATGCGTTATTATGCACAAACAGCATTCTGGCATTGAAATCATAACACATGGATAGAAAATGAATTAGAACTGAACTCAGAAGAAAACAATGAGAGACATGAATAGAGACAAAACACAATTGATTAAAAATGGAGATGCTCCTAACTCGAAAAGATGGTTTTAGTTAGTTGCTTGTATCAGCACATCCAAACGTTCTTCACGTTTGCGCTCATTGTCAGACGCGTACAAATCTGATAAACCACTTTGTAGGTAACGCTAGAATAGTAAGTGAAGGAAAATAATAAAAACAACTTACCTTGCGACTCGATGAGTAATGGTTTCGATTTCGGCACGTCCCAGTCTATAAAAGAAATAAATCATCCAGAGATTAATATTATGTTGCATCTTTCTTGTAACCCACCACCTTAACTCTATGACTCCCTTAATTCTAGAACTTAAGGCTAGGACTTAACTCTAGGACAAAGCATGCCAAGTATAAACAATTACCTGATTACCTGATAGCTGATGCAAGCGAAGGTGTGCTTATTTATACTTACAACAATTATGTATACGGTTGTAAGTTTATAACTAAATTTGGGAATACGTAATTTGAGCAAATATGCAATAATTGTCTTTAATTGGAATTTTTAGATCTTACTCTAAACCTATATGTAAAAGAAGTTACCTGTGGTGCCAGTCATAAAACATTTTGCATGGATATTAGCTGTTTCATCATCCTCACCAAGACTCTCATAGTCTGTTACAGATTGTGGTAGAGGACCACCTCGAAAATACTGAGCCTCCTCTGTAAGATTAAGTTTATGTTGCGTTGAAGTATTCACATGACTCCAACAGTTTTCATTCAGCTGTTTTCGTATTTCATTACAAGAGGTGTCTGAATACCAAGCAAGGTCCTCTTCACAGGATGCTTGCAAATCTTCAATTTCGGTTGGAATGGGAGTTTCTAGGGAATTCCCACGAGAATTAGGAATATTAATCTTGTATTCAGTTTTGTCAGCACCTTCCATGGTAATCACATACGTAGAATCTAATTCATGCATTTGATCCGGAGTGTGAGAATTTGGTCGATAGCCAGATTCATCTGAATACTCATCGGAAGCAACGAAATTCTCTAAATCTGTGGTTCCGTCACATTGAGGAATAATCATTCGATTTTTTCTTTGTTTCGGTTCATGTTCAGTATCATCAGATAGATCTTCAATGTCAGTTTTATTATCTATTTCTTGGTGAGAGTTGTAAGGGGTAGATCTTGCAGGCACTAGAAGTTTTTGACCCATCTTTATAGGTAGTTGTGGACCTTTATTTTTAATGTGCAAGTCTTTGGTATCTGCTAGGCTATCCTCAATAGATAAACCTGCAAACTGTCGAATAATCTGATGGTCAAAGACTATCCCACCATCTAGTTGAGTGAAATTTGGAGTAGAACTTTGACGAGATTGACATGGCGAAGGTACGTAGTCAGTTTCGTCAGAAATATTTTCAATATCGGTTGCATCTTCCATATATTTCTCATTACTGTAGTGTTCTTCAAGCGGAGATACTAAAACTGTGGGCTTGCCAATTTTGTTCTCTTGTATCAGAATCAACTCTCGTTTTAATTCAGGAAACTTCAATTGTTTACGATGCGGAATCACTATTATATCGTCATCTGAAAAAATTTCAACATCAGTGTTGTGATCACTATTCCTGTTCTCTTTTGGATGTTCTATAGATCCAAGGCAATCAGAATCAAGATCCTCAACATCAGTTTCACCTGTGGCTTTCCCTTCAGGAATCTTTAAGGTATTTTCACCCTTTGATTCACTAGATTCACTGTCTATGTCTGAATTTTCAGCAGTAGCTAACTTGACCTTAGGTTGAGCCTGTTCAGAAATCTCCCCGCATGTATCTGTTATAGCTGCTATCTTTTGTTCTAGTTGAGAACAATCGTAGTGATATTCCTCATCAACAGACATATCAACGTCATCAACATCAGTTAATCCTATATCTTGATCAGCAGGAATTTCCAAGGCCCTCGGCTGATTAGATTTAGTTTTGGGTTTAGGTTCTAGAAACTCACAGTCTTCATTGTCGCTAAAACATAGCGTTGATTCGCTTTGGTAGAAAGGTCTGCGTTTACTTTGCCTGTCAACACGTTTACTAAGATTGCTCCTTTTTGCTTCTTCCATTGATAAGTCAACATCTTCAATATCAGTAACAGCACTACGGTTACGCAAGCTACCTTTTGGCCGACGCCTGCGGACCTTCTTCACTTTCTTAGAGTTAAAATCTTCTTCAGAATCAGACAAAACCTCCTGGTCAGTCAAAATATTGCTAATAAGCACATTAGCCGTTAAGAGTTTAACACTTGAACAGCGTCGAGTTGAGTGAGCTGCATCTGAATCGTAGTCTGAGTAACTTAGAATGGGTGAAACAGTTACTGATCTCCTCCGTATATCACTCTTTGCACTATCTATTATAACATTATCATTATATTCAACAGGTAACTCTGTATCTGGTATGTTCCTTCCATGGGAAGCTTCATCATCTGAAGCATACATATCTTCAATATCTGTTAACCCTTCACTTTCATCAAAATCAGACTTCAAGAAGTTCCGACTTTTAATTGAATTTTTAGTCGTATGGGTATTCTGATTGTACTCTTTTTGACTTTTCGATTTATAGGACTCCACCATACAGACTTGGTTCATGTTCAAATCTTCAAAGTTAATTGGACTCGCGTGAGATATAATTTTCGGGTAAAACTCATCACCAGATCCTTCCATATCTTCTACGTCTGTTAAAATAGTTTCAATATTTTCTTTTTGCTGTTGTTTGTTAGCCTTGTTACGTTTGCGTTTCTTTTTTTGCTTTGGGATATCTAAATCCTCCACATCGGTCACTGCTTCCTGAATATTCCTGAAGCGAGATAGATCGGTATCATCCGTATCTGATGTAATCGAAATGCGTGGAATATTCATCGTAAAGCTGCACCTTTGCATAGACATACATAATATATTATTAAAATAAAAAAAACATTTGCGATCGCCATATACCATGTTGAAAAAAACGATTTAAATAATTGTACTGTACCTGTAGAAGATTTAATTTAACTATATAAATATTGTGCAGCTGTAACTAATACAACAAAGCAGAAAGGAAAGCGTAATTACTGCGTCTAATTAGTTTATACCTCATCTGGTAATGGATAAGCCATGCTGTGGATTGGATCAGCAGTTTCAGGCAACACAGAACGTGTGATACCTGAACTCAATTCCTCTTCGCCAGGTTTGCCGCCAGGTTTGGGGGTATCGTGCGTTTCAATTTTCGCCACAGATGTTGGCGTCGACGTGCTGGTAGATGAACTGGCTTCATACTGCTTCTCAATTTGGGACATCAGTAATTTACGTGGCAGTTTCACGCTTTCATCCTCGCTGATTTGAAAGCGCTCTTGAATCTCTTCGAAAGTCAGCATTTGATCGCCGGACACTTGTGCGCATGTAATCAAATCGCTGACCCGGTATGTCTCTTGAATGGATTCCAAGGATTTTCGGGATGATTTGGGGGATAGAGGCGAGGAAGTCATCCTTTGACGGTGGCCGTTGGCATCCGAGCTGATCTCGTGATCCGATGGAGAGCTCGGTAAGGCAATGGATTCGGAAAGACTCGAATCTGTAGTGTCAATCATAGACATTTCGCCTTCGTTTCGATGTCGTTTAAGATTCTCATATGGCTGGCGATAGATCACTTCTATTGACCCAGTTTGGTCGTGGCTGGTAAATACCTCAGAGGTGATAACTTGTGTACTACCATTAGCGGAGCGTGCACGAACTGGGCTACCAGGCAAAGAAGTTGGCGATCGCCCTCGGTCCAATAGCTGGCCTTCTGGGGTCTTAGCGCGGTACGTTGTGACCGATTGGCTTCGACTACGGTCGGAAAAGTGGACGGTTCGTTCAGATTCAGTTGACGGTTTGTGGGACGGGGCAAATATAGATTTTTCACTAATCGATACTTTCTTTATGTGCTCCTCCATTGGTATAGTGCGTCGTAGCTTTGTTGGAGATGGGGATGGTTTGGGGCTGTGTATACGTGGAGGAATATCTGCCTTTCCATATTTAGTCACTTCAGACTTTTCAATGTCACTAATTTTAACGCATTTTTTGTCGGTCTTTGTAATATTTGTCGATACTGTTACTTCTTTGAGAACACTACGTGTAGAACTGTCAGAAGAATAACTTATAGTGCGCGATAAATACTGTGGACTGTCACGATTGTCTTTAACTGTGGTGCGTTGCTTAACTGGTGTCCCCTCACGGGATTTGTTTTCGGAAGAAATTGTTGTTCGCTCATATGTATATTTTGGTCGCCTAGTATCTGCTACAGACTTGGAATCCTTAGTCTTCCTGTTTGCATTATCCTGCTCCTTCTTAATTTTTGTCTTAGGTTGCGTAATGGTGCGTTTGGAGTCTGTTTCCTTCTTCTCAATTTTCATATCTCTTGATAATGTCGATTGCATATACCCGTATACCCTAGTCACTTTAGGTGGTTTATATGCTTGATGTACAATTTGGAATGGTTTGGATTGTTTATATTCATAATTTTTACGTTCGCTATCATCAGCTATAATTTTGCTAGATTTCTTTGTTTCGCGTTTTAACTTGGGAATTTTACATGGTGAACTCGAAATAGAAGAGGAACCACTGGTGGTTTTGCGAATATATGACTTCTCCTTGGAGTGTGGTTTATCTTTATGTTTTTCTTCGTCAGAGCTATCAGCATCCACTTTAGTGATTCTCATCCGTGGAGTTATTGTACGACTTAGTTTAGATGAATCACGTTTTTCGGTGGTTTTGCGGATGTAGGTGTGTTTTCGTAATTTTGAAGTTTTCCTTCCTTCGTCTGATTTTTCGATTTTCTCAGATAAGGTACTATCAGGTGTATGCATTGTTATCTGTATAATATCATCATCCATAATTATATCCCCAGAGGCGATATTATCAAATGGAGTACTGTCTTTGCTTTCAATGAGTTCCTGTCTACGAGTATTATCACGTTCGATAATTGACTCAATATGCGATTCGGTGAATTCGGTATCATCACTACGTGGCGAATCAGTATCATATGCTTCAGACTTCACTTTGGAACTTAATATTTCCACCTTGTGAAGTTTGAAAGACGTGTCTGTTTCTGAAGACAGCGGCTCAACGTCTGTTTCGGAAAACTTAGCTGAGTCACTATGTTTGATACTTGTATCTACTATAGTTTTGGATGATTGCCTTTTGGCAATAAGCTCTAGCGTATTTACATTATCAAGCTGTACATCTACTGATATCATGGCAGACGTTTCACTATGCGTACCTGTCATTTTAACAGTGGAAGAACGCACTGTGCTAGAAGTGTGTGTAGTTGACGTTGTTGTTTTGGTTTCGGCCTTTACAAGTTCTTTACTCGAAATGGAACTTATTAGGGATTTACTCTCCACCAGTGATAATTCGGAAGTATTTTCATCATCATGAATGAGTATATTTTCATCACTTACGTCGACGACGCTTTCGACGTCGATGGCCTGTAAGTCAATTGGAAGATGTGGTTCGAGGATATTGGTAATTGACGGCACTTTGGTGATATGGATACCTTGATGACCTTGAGTAGGTTTTTCAACTTTAACTTCTTTTTCCACTGTGGAGGTTGTCTGAACATCCGATTTTTCGGTTTTAGTTGTTGTTATAGTTGCCTGTGAATCATGCTCCGCTGTCGTTTGCGTCGTGGGAAGAACTTGAGATTCGGTAGAATGCGTAAAAATTTGACTTGTTACTAATTTACCGTTAGCTAGTATTGAAGTCTCGGTTGAATGTACTTGATCAAATGTACTTTTTTCAAGTGAATCCGGTGTGGGAGATGTGCTGTCGTCGATTTTAAGAGCCAACGAATCGTCCTCACTTCCATGTAATGATTTATCAGATGCGTCTAAAGAATCCGTTGGCGATTGTGGCATTTCAATAATGCCTTCAAATATAACTGGAGTTGGATCTTGAATTCCTGAGCTACTACCCAGTACTTTCAGGTTCTTCACAATTGCTCCGGAATTTATAACCATCGCAGTATCAGTGGATTCACTAATTACCGATTCTTTCGTTATTACTCTTTCTATAGCTAAATTAACATCTACAAGTTGTTGCTGTTTAACTACATTCACCGTCGTAGCAGCTAAAACGACCGCTTCCTGTGTACTTTTTCTTGACGAATCTATTTCTGTATCTATATTTGGACAAATTTCTTCCGTAAATACGTGACTTGCCTGATATTCTTTATAATGACTAAACCCTGGTTTAATGCTTGTTACTTTGGCTTCAGTTTTCCTGATATCTGTTAGATTAAACGTGTTTACCACCGATTTATGATACGTTTTAGAACTATCATTATCAATTGACTTCTCAACAGGAGAAGTCTTGGCTGATTTAACACCGCCCTCTTTAGTGTCAGAAACATTATGCAGGGAAGGCTTTTCAACTGGTTCTCGTTTAGCGAAAGCCTCATCAGGTTCTTTTAGAGTTGAAGCTGACATTTCAATCGATGGTATCGTAACTACTTCATCAGTTAATTGATATTCTGCCTTATTTTGAGTAGTGAGTTCTTCAACTAATAGAATCTTAGTTGACGGTATCTTTAGTGAATCAATGGTCGCTACATTAGTGTCATCTTTCAGAGGAGTAGAAGATTTGAGAATGAATGATGTCTTAACTACTCGAACGGGGACCTGAACAGGTTCATCCTTCATAAGTTCCTCAAGTGTTGATATTTTAGCTGGTTCAGCAGCAACCTCATCAGGTTTTACAACCGTAGACAACCCTGGTTTCTTCTCAGTTGGTGTCTTAGTAGGCACAACACCGACCTTATAAGGGTCATCCTTTAAATGAGTAGCTGGTTTTACAATTGTAAATGTTTCCGCTGAAACAGAGACTTCACCAGATGTAGTTGGTTTTCCGACAGTTGGTGTTTTAACTATGTCAACTTCGACCATATCATTTCCTTCCTTCAACGGTAAAATTGTTTTTTCAAATGATAGTGTTTTAGCTGATTCCACTTCGGCCTTATCATGTTCATCCTTCAAAGGTGTAGTTAGTTTTTCATCTGATACTGTTTTAGCTGGTTCAACAGCCGCCTCAGAAGGTCCGAACTTCAGAGCTATACTAGGTTTCTGAGGAGATGGTGTTTTAGCTGGTTCATCAGCAGTCTCAGCAGGTTCGTCCTTTAGAGGTGCACTGGGTTTCTCAACAGATGGTGTATTAGCTAGTTCATCAGCCACCTCAGCAGATTCGTCCTTCAGAGGTGTAGATGGTTCTTCAACTGATGGTGTTTTAGCTTGTTCATCAGCAGCCTTAGCTGGTTCGCCCTTCAGAGGTATACTAAGTTTCTCAACAGATGGCGTTTTAGCTGGTTCAACAGGCGCCTTAGCAAGTTTGTCCTTCAGAGGTGTAGACAGTTTTTCTACTGATGGTGGCTTAGCAGGTTCAACAGCATCCTCAGCAGGTTCATCCATCACAGGTGTACAAGGTTTCTCAACAGATAGTGTTGTAGCAAGTTCAACAGCGGCCTCAGCTGGTTCGCCTTTCAGACGTGTACTAGGTTTCTCATCTGATGGTGTTTTAGCTGGTTCATCAGTCGCATCATCAGGTACGTCCTTCAGAGGTGTTCTAGATTTCTCAACAAATGGTGCTTTAGCTGGTTCCCCTGCCGCCTTAGCAGGTTCGTGCTTCAGTGGGGCACAAGGTTTTTCAACAGATGGTGTTGTAGCAAGTTCAACAGCGGTCTCAGTAGGTTCGTCCTTCAGAGGTGTACTAGGTTTCTTAGCAGATGGTGTTTTAGCTGGTTCAACAGCGGGCTCAGCAGGTTCGTCCTTGAGAGGTATACTAGCTTTCTCAACAGATGGTGTTTTAGGTGGTTCAACAGCTGCCTCAGCAGGTTCGTACGTTAGAGGTGCACTAGGCTTCACAACAGATGGAGTTTTAGGGGGTTCAGCAGCGGCCTCTGTAGGTTCGTCTTGCACTGGTGCACAAGCTTTCTCAAGAGATGGTGTTGTAGCAAGTTCAACAGTGGCCTCAGTAGGTTCGTTCTTCAAAGGTGTACTAGGTTTCTTAGCAGATGGTGTTTTAGCTGGTTCAACAGCAGCCTCAACATGTTCGTCCTTAAGAGGTGTACTAGGTTTCTCATCAGATGGAATTTTAGCTGGTTCAACAACCTCCTCAAAAGGTTCGGCCTTCAGACGTGCACTAAATTTCACATCAGATGGGGCTGGTTTAACAGCGCCCTTAGAAGGTACGTCCTGCAGAGGTGTACTAGGTTCCTCATCAGTTGGTGTTTCAGCTGGTTCAATAGACGCCTCTGCATGTTCCTCCTTCAAAGGTGTACTAGATTTCTGAACTGATGGTGTTTTAGATGGTTCAACAGCCCCCTCAGCATGTTCGTCCTTAAGAGGTGTACTAGGTTCTTCAACAGATGGTGTCTTAGATGGTTTAGCAGCCGCTTCTGCAGTTTCCTCCTTCAGAGGTATACTAGATTTCTGAACTGATGGTGTTTTAGATGGTTCAACAGCTGCCTCAGCAGGTTCGTCCTTCAGAAGTGTACTTGCTTTCTCAACAGATAGTGTTTTAGCTGGTTCAATATACGCGTCAGCAGGTTCGTCCTTCAGAAGTGTACTTGCTTTCTCAACAGATGGTGTTTTAGCTGGTTCAATATGCGCGTCAGCAGGTTCGTCCTTCAGAAGTGTACTTGTTTTCTCTACAGATACTGTTTTAGCTGGTTCCGCAGCTGCCTTAGCAGATTCGTCCTTCAAAGTTGTAGTTAGTTTTTCTGCTGACTGGGTATTAGCTGTTACAATAACCGCCTCTGAAGGTTCGTCCTTCAGAGAGGTACAAGGTTTCTCGTCATATGGAGTTTTAGCCGCGTCAACAGCGGCCTTAGAAGGTACGTCCTGGAGAGGTGAACTAGGTTCTTCAACAGATGGTGTTTTAGCTGGTTCTACAGCCGCCTCAGCATGTTCGTCCTTCAAAGGTGTACTAGGTTTCTCAACAGATGGTGTTTTAGATGGTTCAACAGCCGCCTCAGCAGGCTCGTCCTTCAGGGGTGTACTAGATTCATCATCAGATGGAGTTTTAGTCGGTTTAATAGCGGCCTTAGAGGGTACGACCTGTAGAGGTGAACTAGGTTCTT
>JAODAC010049952.1:0-54912 GCA_027575185.1 Mimaenictus wilsoni
ATATAATAATATTTAAATTATAGCCCGCCTGGGTAGTTTAGTGGGTAACATCTCGGCGTATCTCGCCGGCGGACGAGGTACGAGTCCTCGGGGCGGGCACCTCTTTGTGTCTGAATTATGCAGACACCTTACCAAATACCCTTCTACACATTTCTACAAATAACACAACATTCTACACACTATTCAACACTACAACACACTACAAACTTACACACTCACCTGTACACTACAACCAACACATTCAAATCTACACAGTCTACAACTACTGAAATCTACTATCACAAACAACACCTATCAAACATCAACAATCAACAACAACAAAGATATTGTAAACAAACAATAGAAAAATGTATCATCTCGGAAAGACCTCAATGGTCGATAAAGAATAAAATATATGAATTTTTATTATTAGATTATATGTTATTGCTTATATTCTAAACTATATAATGGCAAGATTTGAGAACAACTGAGTCAGACGGTCATCTTTTATCAGAGAGGCGATGATCTGACCACGCTGAAGACATTTTCGATGACTTGACTTAGACCCGGAATAAGTAACTTCGAAAATGTTATCATAGACACATATTTTCATATTGGTTTTATTGTCCATTATTTATACCGATAGATTATTGAGGTACACTTTATCAGTTGTAGGTTGTAGGTTTTAGATATTCTAAAGCCCGCCACTGTTCACCAGGCAGGAAGGAAACACTTGGAGAGTTGCCGTTGGCGGCAACCAAACCTCGCCTCGGAACACGTAAAACCACAGAAATGAGTTGCTATTATATGGGTTGAAACAGCATATACGCCGTATGTGAATTTCGTGTCAATACGACCATGCGACGGGCATAAATTTCCTGAGCTTGCACGACGCAGTTTCAGGCAAACACAATATACTGGTTTATTGTCAAGCAATTACGTAACAGTGTAAAATTAAATCATGCATTTTAAGGTTTCGTCCAGTGACTTTCAATCCTTTTCATATGGATACCTCCTAGAACTAGTAGTGTAGAAGAGTTTGAGACTCATATCTTGTTGATATTTAATCATTCTTTGTCAATTTATTGTGTTTAGTGGACCCATGTTAAGAGTTGTACCTACTATTAATTCTAAACCTGATAAGTTATGACAATATGACTATGAATGCGAGGGTTATATCTTGGTTATGTTAAAATGTATAACTATTACTATGGTACTGAGGTTGGAAACCACTGTTTTATATAGGTGAGCGGCGTGTCTATTCCTTTCGCAGCTGCATGTTATACGATTTGCTGTGTTTAAATTGGGTAAAACACGCGCACCAAACAAAACACCACAAGAATGGTACACGAGCGCCGCACATCGATGATGAAAGTAGATGTTGCAAGAAGCAACGCTTAGCTTGCGATCCGCGCGTCCCTCGATATTTACGCTCCTTTCAATGCAAAAGAACAAAATACAATGCTAACCTTCGCCCACGTTCAAGCTGTTTAATTTCTCGCGGGCACCGAGGGGGCTTCGGTGTTGCTTCGACCAGGCACGGCAAATCGCCGCTGCCTTATTAATGAAGCAGTCGATGGTTTACGTGTTTTCTGATACTTTCCATCTTCGATTGCGAGCGCCACAGCGCGAGTGCAACGGCCATTAGAAAGTGCAAAGGTCAAGGATTCAAGGACCGCTTGAGAGATTCTGCATCGCCGATCAAATTAATCCGGCAACGCGCAAGAAGACTTGCGCCAATGGCAAAAGGCGTGCGCTCAAATGCACGGCGGATGCATACTGTTTAAACATTGCAACGCTCGCTTCATCGCAGCGATGTGGCGTGGCCGTGGTCTTGTAACTAATAGCGAAGAGCCGAACTAACTACGTAAGTATCCCGGCGTGGCGATGCGCTTCGACAGCGCTGAATGAGATTCGCCCGTCCCGCAAAAAGACGACGAAGACGAGAAGAAATTCAACGGCACCGAGCGAGGCGAGGAGCGCCCGAAAGCTGCTCCGGCCGAGACATCGACTTGTCTGGAAGCAATAATAACATAGATTGAAAACTTACATAGTTTCGTCACGTCGACAGGATTCACTCTGGGATAACAGGCGCAACAGGATCGCTCGCCGAAAGCGGCAGGCGAAACGAGTGTGGCTTTCAGTCCGAGGCACTTAAGTCCCACTGGAACAACAAAAATACGCGTTTCGTTTATCCAGAAAGCGAACTGAGGAACCCACTCCTGCGACTTTGATTTAATTTTGCCGGATAATAAAATTCGAAACATCAAGCAATAGCTGTCGATTTCAATTAGTATTTTTTATGATGATTATAAATAAATAAATCACTGGAAAACACAATATGATATCAAATATACATTTCAGTAATAAAAGCGCTCCGAAATATGAACATATTTGCGGTATGTTTGAGGGTGAAATTATTTTACTTCATAAAATATTTACCGAATGCATTTCGGTCGTTATCGCCTGCCGAGAGTGCGTCATGTGTTAAGCTCGTAACTATGCTGCGTTTTTTGCAATTTTGCGATGGCATTTTTCGCACAGCAATGCAAAAAGCTGTGTAAAAAATACAGCGCGAAATGTCCGTTGCGCCGCGCTGTTATAAACAAATTGTAATCACACGAGGGAGACCGAAATCCCTTAATAGGATTATTCGAGTCGCTTCGAACACGGATATTACATCCAATTAATGCTTGCACATACCTACCGGGTTACATCGACAAAATGCATCCGACGCGCGCACCAACAACACTCGCAAATCAATATTTGGGTAACTGCTTCAAGCCGGTGCGCGCCGCCTCCAGGATATGCTGCCTCTTTGTGAGGGTTTGCATAGAAAAGCGTATTTTTCTGCCAATCCCCCTCGTGCACATCCATTCAACAAGAATATTCGCCGCCATGCTACGCTACTATGTCATATCATATATTATGTCTTGACTTGCGCAAGTCCAAAATAGGAAAGCGCTGCCTGCAAATACACACACTCAGACGCACATACACACAGGTTGCAATTGTAAGCCTATCCGGATAACATGCCTTCATCTATATGTCTACATGGATACAGGTAACGTCCGGATAAGTTATTTTGCTATAATATTTGCGAATTTGATACCAGCCATTGAGGATGTCACCCATTGTTCCCAAAGATGGTTCGCCCGGGCACCGGCGTGTTTTCTATGGCATTGTTTTTGTATAATGCTAGGGTACGTGAAACGCAATCGCATTCAATGCGGAGCCTGCGTAGGCGGGCGGAAAAATTCAATACACATGAAATCACTGACATCAACAAATACGAATACCGTTCGAGCTTGATGCTATATGATCCTCGATTGCATTGTTGCGGTTAGGAAAAAACGAGAACCGACGACCAAATGACGAATCAAATGTTCAGATTGACCCTGTATATACGATTGCTCCAAGAGCACTACATCCTCCTGCTGCAGGTTGGGAAGTTTCGACAAGAATGGCATTTTCTAAAGAGGGACGTTGAGGGTTGAGCTATGTTCGAGGTTAGGCACGCGCGCTGCCATCGTGTGCAAACATATTTCTTTCTGGTGATACCACTGCCACCAAAGGGGGGAAGAAAAGCACGGTGCGGACGCACGGAAAGTGATTCGGCTGTATATACATACACCCGTTCCCCTTTGGAGAAGACGTCTTTTCCCGAGAACGCATTCAGTGCTAATACAGTTGAACCGAAGACAAGTCCAGACGTCTCCAGTCACCGTGGTGGAGCGTTGAAGAAGTTGTGTGCGTGCACCTCCGGTTGCTCGGCGATGCGCAGCATTTTTCGGCATTTATTTGAAGAGGCATTCTTGAATAAACCTCTCCTTTTTTGTGTGATACAGATAATAATATGAAGTTGCGCGCGTTTTGAATAAACTTCGACGGTTTCGGGTTATGTATGCACAAGGGGACTCCCTGACGTCGTGCGTGCGGGGACCCGCATCAAGATGCCCTCACGTTTGCCTCTCTTCAGTTATTATTTATAAAAGATAAAAGAACCCTTTTCAGGGTCGGCGTTGTTCGTGTCCGGGTGCGCATAAGACGAACTTCTTCCACGTCGTTTTCTCTTCATTTTGTTGGTAGACCTCACTGTAGACTTTCTCTCCGCAAGGGCCTTGCCCAAGTTGTATAATAGACGCAAAACCGACTTTGTATATCTATCTGTTGAATCAAGATTGTGCGCGTTGTGGGAGCGCGCTGGCTGTTCTACATGTTTTTACAGCATTTAAATGATAATTCTTCAAGCATGACCAACAGTGTGGTGTGTTCCTCCCGCGCGTCATGAGCACTCCAAGGATTCGGCCGCATTTTTATCTGTCTCGCCTGTGCTGCCGTGACGGGATCCAGCAGTGGCGGATAAGTAATTTTTTATCCCATTCATCGTCGCTGGAGTTGACTCTTTCAGGCTCAGTTTGAGCGACGTGAAGTGACAACCAAAGGCCCTAAATCATATTGTAGTACATACGATATCTCATAATAATATTTTTATTTGGTGCTGTGAAGAATATTTCATTGATTGAAAGACTTTTAGTTGCTTTAATCAAATTCAATAGAATTTAACCCCAAGATCTGACAAACCTTTATAATAAAATTTATTCGGCTCGTTATAATTCCAGCTTTGAAATGAAGTTGTACTATAAAAACAGTTTAACAAAATAGACATTTTTCAAATTGGTCTATGTTAAGATAGATGTAATAATATATTATTTATACAAGATAAAATCTGTATTTCGAGGTTGTAGGCAATGACATTTAAGATTGTGCCGCAGGTAAGCATACTAAGTTTTTCCTGGCACATTTCAGTCATGGAAACTTTTTTTGTGGTTGTGTTGTTCTATCTGTAAATGTTCATCATCATCATCAGTAATCGGGTCCGTTGATCGCTCTACGGATGCGCGGTGCATATACCCCCAAATTAAACCTTTTCCGTTAGTTACCATCATTACCGATAGATTGAACCACACTTTCCATGAACCCAAGCCGCACCCAGCGTCGTAATGACAGATCATCGCTGTACGAAAAGGTGTCCCGCACATACCGAAGCGTTTCCCCAATCGCACCACCAATACCAGCGTCCGACATCGACACATGAATATTGTTTTTATTGAATTGTATTTTATTATTACCCCGCGTATCTAATGATCCGTCATTAACGAGCGAACGCACGCGTTTATTTCGGCCGACCACTTTCCTCCCATGTTCTTTGCGCCGCGGCCGATTCTATTGAATCATTTATGGATGTTTACCTGATTATTGTCGATAGCGTGGAATTTATACCGAAAATCCGTCGCTTCGTCTTTCTTTCTTTAATCCAACGCAATCGCTGCTGCTCTTAGTGGCTTGATTTTCGCTGGCGGCGTTTCGTGCTCAATGGGAATCGTGCGTACTAGCTTGTTGAAAATATAGCAGTTCGTGGCGTACTGCGGAAATAAAACGCGTCTTTTACAGCCGTATTTAATTATCGGCCTATAATTATCGCTTGATTTTTATTTATGATACAGTTTAATAACTACGCGAAGGCAAATGGGCATCATAAAATCATTTCGGGTCGACGTCTCGAGACCTTAAACATTTCGCGTTGACTAACTGCTTATAAAAAGCAGCGTATATTTTCCTTGAAATAAATTAGCTATAAAAGTCATTTCTAGTTATGTTACTATTTTATTGCAAAATACAATGATGAATAAAAATACATTACTTACGCTCAGCTCGTCGATAATAAAATGAGGTATTCTTCCATTCTCGATTTTCAACTTTAAATTAGGCGCATTTAAGAAATAATTTAATATGATATGCCATTGGTTTTTCAATATCTTCAATATACATCGTAAAATAAATTTGCAGACATTGTTCACAGTGCGTTGGCGAGTGCAAAATAAAGCATTGCAATTAGAGTATACAATACGATGGTAATTTATAATAATTATATGCTGATAAGCGACTAATGAGGAAATCAATAAATTCAGGAACAATTTCTCATTAAACGTAAATGTCCTGCAATCGATTCATGCATCATGGAACCTGTGTAAGTGTTACAACGTTCCGGTAAATTTCTGGCATGGATTATTAAACTCGTCGATTTCATTTCATTACTCCTTTGAATGACTCAATTACGTTTTTGCTGCAGATAAATGAATGCAGGCGTACTGAAGTAAATCAAATTGTAATTAAGTTATTGACAAATAGCTTGCAACGACTTGCGTCTAGTCGGAAATTATCAAAAGTTGCGTTTACTGCAATTGTATGTGCAACTACATTAGACATTTGCAAAGCAGTAATTTGAACGCAAAATGCACTATTGTTGAGAGCAGTTTCAAGAAAAAAAACGTAGATCTTCAGAAATAGTATCCCCATAATTCAATATAATTTAATATTGATGGGAGGGTGGAAGGACACTTCGTATAGGTCTCCATATAGTGATTGTTAACCTTAACAACGTTTTCGTGCTCGACGAAGCGAATGTATAAAAAGCTCTGAGAATTTGAAGAGTTGCGTCGATGGAGCTGAGTCGATCGCGCAGGTACAATACACACGGGTTATAAAATCTCCCTGCTGCTGCATATGCGTATTACAGTCCTCCAATCTGATCCGCTGGCACGATACGATTAAATGCCATTGGAGTGTCTACATGGTCCGGTCTTGAGTAGACCTGTATGATGCAGGTAGATCTGCACTTGTGTGCATCTGAACCTATGACGTACTTATGCCCAGCAAGGAGAAACATTATTTAATGCTGCGTGTGCACGGCTCGAGTAGTTTGTTTAGTTTTGGTGTGTAAAATCCGGACAGAGTTGGACCTACCGGAGTTCTATAGTATCCGCCTCTTTTCAAACTGTTCAACCAGGACATGTTTCCGTGGAGTCCGGATCTGTTGTGGTTTTGCTGTTGTGCCTTCGTCACAGGTACGATGTACTTGTTGTAAAGGTCTCCAATGCCATTCTGTCATCACGATGATTTTCTTTCATTTTTATGTTCGGCGGTAATGAATTGCATTTTTTCGCCTTCGCTCTCGGTAATTGTCGGTCTCTGATGGGTTCTGGTTAAATGGTAAACGTGTCAGACATGTCAGCCCAATCACAGCGACAATTTCGAGAGTACGCGAATCCGCGCGTGACCGAGGCATTGATTTAAATCACACATTAAATTAGGTTGCGAACCAAATGCGGTTGCTTTTAATTATCTTGTTAATCCCAGTCATTGGACCTCGCAATGACTACTGTTATATTATACGCAATTAATTTTAACATGTTGTGCTTAGAATTAGTCGTCGTTTGTATATTTCTTCGAATTAAATGATATGTAAATTATTTAATTTATCCAGTATGTCAAGAGACTTCTTGTAAGTGCATGCAATTATGGTAAATTACAGTGTACTAATTAAAGCTAAAATTTTACTGCTCCGTATTTTACCATGAAATTGTTGAATATTTTATTTGCGGTTGGTGAAGATAAAAATGCTTTGCGAACGTTTGCTTATTTTTTGCGGCGTGTTGGCGTCGTGTGTAAGAAAGCGATTCAATTACTTTTTCGCCATGTGTCGTGTTGAGGAATTGTTTCGCACAATACGTTCTAAGAAGCCGCCGCCTTCGTCGTTGCCGCCTACATCAAACTGCCGCGAATACCGCCGCCAAACTGCGTCTCGAGTATCGGCGAACGAACGCGCATTATTTAGTATTCTATAAAGTTTTTCCTTCGTTCGCGACGCGGGTGCCCGCTGGGGGGACGCAACATAATATGCTTACAAGTTAAATCGCCCAATAAAAAAAGTCGCGTACGAAAACTGTCTTCCACTGCGGATGCAACCATAGAAATTAAATAAAGCTTTTAGAATAATTGCCTTATTTATGCGGCGAAGAAACGTGATATTTGCGAAGCGATATTGTGGCCGCGCCATTCGCGGACGCTTCAATATGCCGTCGATTCCTATAGCAAATCCCATGCCATGGCAACCAATTTAAATCCGAACTGCAGTACATTCATTGCCCGACGACTGCTGGCAAAGAAAAAGTGATGAAGCATGTTGTGCCAGCGTCCAGTTCCTTTTCGTGCGTTCGAGATACGGATCAAATGTGTTGTTACGTCAACGTGCACATAATAGACGCTGGAAAATGAATGGAAACGGCGTATAATTCGGTCGGTGGAAGCCCATTTTTCAATGCTTTTGTGAAAAAAACGTATATAGCGCTGTGTGCGGTGGTCTCACATTTTGGCTGAATAGATGATGATAGATACGCAATGAAAAGACAGTCTGTCATGATAATACATACACTTCACGAGACGTCAATAAAGCCAAATTAATTTAAATAAGATTTTACGTCCTCACGTCCTTGCTTCGAACTCGTATTTTATCATCAGCTTGCTGTTTAATCGACTTCTTTGCGCGTTCATCAACTCGAAGGAAAATGGGCGCCGGTTCGTGCACTTTAGTACATTGCCGCATTTGCCATGTTTAATTGCGTCAGAACGTTTCTCCTTTCACATGCTGTCGCGGTGGGAGTGTGACTCCTTCTCACTTGGTCCAGCCGGTCGCGAGTGCGTCAATAAAAACCGAATCACCGCAAGCGCAACAAAACATATATGTCCATTCAGAGTTTACGACTTTTTAAGAAGGACATATTAAAGTTTATAAATGACAATCGTTCAATCACGTCCGACATTTGTGTTGTAACTATTGTAAGTATGTAACATAAAATGCACCGAAAAGTCTTCATGCTTGACCACAATCATGTCTTGGCCGGCCTACGCTTGTAATCGTAGAAGATCGACGTCGAGTTGGAGATCGTAAAAATAAAGCAATGGAGCCGATGAAATGAAGCGCACACACACAGCCACATGCGTTGCGCATCAAATCAGTCGATGCAGATCCGAAGGTGCGAAGCAGCCGAAGAACGCAACAAATCACGACACAATACGGTTGCGAATTTGTAAGGCGGGGTTAGGGTTTCGAATTGGTTTGACTAACGATTGCAAACAACTGTTACCTGCTCGTGTATTGTATCTGTTTTTCATTTCGGTGCGGTTTTGTATTCAGGGGATTCGGGATAGCGATTTTTTTGCTGCCCCGTCCATCGGCCTGCAATTTGTGATGAATGTGAATAATTTACGTGCAGACTCGCCAGGCACCAGCTTGTCAATGTCTTAATAGTTAAATCATTCGATTGACCTTCTTCGGGGCCCTCTTGAACAGAGCCGGTTGAAACACACTTAATCTGGCGCTGATACAAGGCCCGCCCAGTGCCGTGGCTGGAAAATCTGTCAGCATTGAAGCGAATTGTGCCAAAAACGCGAGGCGAACCGCGGTATTAATGCGTAGACACCGGCGCCAAATGGTCGATTGAGAGTCGCGGAGGCAAAGGGAAAAGTCCTCGCGGCGCACTTCCTCGACGGCTGCAGGAAGGCGCTGTGCGACTCCAGTCGACAAAGTTTGACAAGTCTATGAAACCGCGAAGCGTTAAAACAAAGCTTTAATCCGGTAAGTTCGCTTTTGTGAAGCCGTCACTGTTCCGTCGTTTCGCGTTCATTTAATAACAGGCACGTAGGTGCCCCGGCTGCCAACGGCGTTGGCGGTTGGCGAAAGACGGTTGGGGGCGGCATGGGATGACGATCTAACGAAACGCAGCCGCCGACACTGCCGCCCAGCCGAGCGTTTGCTCCGAGACGCGAAACTTTAAAATTGCTCTAATTTCGTCACGGGTTTATTACGACGCGACTTGCAGTGTGCAAGTCGCGCAATGGGAGGCATGGGGCATTGTCGACACGCTGCAAAGACAAAGACACGCTGCAAAATGTGTTTGCATTCGCACGCGCGAATCGTAATCGCAAGACGTGTGTGCTTTGTGCGTGTTTGCACTTTCCTTCTGCAATTTCTAGCGTCCTCTGGCTGCTCATTCACCGCTGCAATGCGATATGAACATTGCGCGCTGTATGGCTAATTCGTCTCGATTGCCACAATGATTATACAACCTTTACTTTTGAGTTTAGATTAGCGCAAACAATTGTTCATTTGAAGCGATATTCGATTGACATGCTTCATTAACTAAAAATGGAAACGTAATCATTCATTCAAACTTCCTAAATTTTCTCATAGAATTATGAGTCGGGATTTTCTTGTGCAAGGAAGTTTCATGTTGCGAATATTGTAAAATAAAAGCATACAAGATCATAAAATGACCAACTGTTTTTATTGCTAGTGCAATTTAACAACGCGCAAATGCCAATCAGCCAGCTATGAAACATGATAATTATACATTCTAAAAGCATCGTAAAAATAAGTAAAAATTTCCGCTTAAAGTTGTTACGATTATTTTTATATCAATCGGTCAGAAAATTTCACGCGACATATTTTTATGACGTTCATTTCTGGCATCGCCTCGTTTTCAACAAACGTATGTTCAGCTCACGCGAACGTTCTTGCGGAAACTCATTGCAAATACTCCTAAAATTTTCGACAAAAGTGTTCAAGTTTTCAAGTACAGGTTAGAAAATCGCCAATAGCTAAGCGGCATTTTCGACAATAAATTTAACCCGTTTTTCCAATATTTTATTATTAGTCAACCAATATTCCGTATTTCTACACTATCGGCATCTGCTCAGATAAACTTCTGGCTAGGTTATGACTTTATCAAACTTAATTTTAAGTTTATTATCAAATGGCATATAAAATAAACGATTGCTGAAAAACTGCAAATGTCAAAATACAAAATATGAATAATGAAAGAGTCGTAAAGTGGAGTTGTTGATGTTTTTATTCTTTATGGCAGTCCTGTGCGTACGTCCAACGAAACGCGCGCAGGTTTTATGCCAATGGGGATAGAAAAAAATGAAATAAAATTCAAACAAAAATATCAAAATGTCCAGGAATGTGAGCGCTAAGTTTCTCATGTCTAACTTTCGAGGCCTACGCGATGAAAATCCACGAATTCCACGACGTTTCCCTGAAACGCATGCTGTCGGGCGCAAAAATACAACAAAAGGCCGCCGTCTAATGATATATAATGGCTTTTTCAGGCCTAAAAAATAATAAAACAACTCGTAAAATGCCGAAAGTTTAACACGCGCTCGTAAAAATATATTAAAGTATAATAAGATTATAATAAAATCTACACCATTGCAGGGAGCAATTTCAATTATGTAAATTCGTGTCGAAGTCGTGCGCGCTGTCGCATGTGACGAAGTGCATAAAACTCCTGCAGGCGTGCGCGAGCTGTCTGCAAATGCTCCGAAAATGTTTCATACTTAATGAGGAACACATACGATGCAGCCGTGCAGCAATATCCTCCACGCAGACGCATTTTTTCTGCCATGTGTCATATTTTTGCACGTATCCTTAGGCTGCGCTGCATTCGGCGCATCTTTTTTCTGGACCTTGTGTCACGAAATGATCATCAGCGGAGGAGAAAGATTTATGACTGCCCGCAAAAACTCGTTAAGGCATTACACCCAAAAATATGGTATTTACACTCGTACTTATTAATAATTGGCCACCAGCCCCCGAGCAATAAAACAATTTGTGCAAATATAAACGGGCGCTGTATAATTAAACATCAAAAAGCCATCAGAGATGTGTCCGTGCCAAAAACCGTTGACTCGCAGATGCTGGATCGCTTATCTACTGCGCATCTCGCTACACTTACATGCGTGTAATCTGAAATGTGCACATTTATATTTATAATTGTGTTAGCCAATGCAGCGACGGTTTCTCTAGGCTAACGCAACACTAAATAGGTAATCTGGAAACGTACTTAGAGGTGAGTAGTGAGCACACTACCCCTCGGCGGCCGCAGTGAGCCGGTCGCGATCATAATCTCCACGTCGCAGCCCGTGAAGTGAAATCTCGCTGGTGCAGCGCGCACCGCTAAGGCATTGGCCACGCACACGAAAAAAATCAACAGAAAACCGGTAAAATAAAAACGTAAAACTGTGTAAAGGCATAAAACACGTACCCAGACGGACCGGCGAACCCGACCCGGTGAAGGTCCACCGAATGCAGGCAGAAGGCACGACTCCGAAGAAGATGCTGGAAGCATGCACCAGAACCAAGAACAAAACCTGTTACTGCAGTTTTATAAATACTTACTGGTTCTGTATGTTCTGGTGTACGATGGACGGCTTTGATTCGCCGAGAGTGTTTTCTGTTTCACGGTGTGTTACCTTGGTCCAAGAGCGGCGCACAAATAACAACTCCAGCGTGCTTTGCAGATCGTCTTCAATAAGTTTGCGACAAATGTGAAAATTTATGGTTATTCAAAGTTTTCATTACAGTTAATGTAAACTTTGAATATACATAATTGCGTTCCGTCTATTAAAACTCCCTGCCGTTTGGCCTTAACGAAAAGAAAGATTTAATTTCTTCACATTAGCAAGGTTAATCAGAGAATTATTTTTCTGTAAATGGGAGGATATATTTGGAATTATCTTTTGCTTCGTCACTTTCGTAAAGCTTATTTGAAACTTCGTCTACATATTTTACAAATCCCATTAGAGAATCATAGAGGACGCTCCTAGAAAATGCACGGCCGCTTAATGTATAGGTTAATATGCTCGAATAGTGTATTCAGCGTTAGTGAAAACTACTACGAGTTAATTTATTAAGTGCGCGTTGCAGGCAGGGCCGCTGGAATCGCACGGAATTAATGCAAATCGAGTGTGTGCCAGTGTTAGCGCAAACTTTAGAGTCGCTCGTATAAAACGCGTTCTTATATGCACCATAACACTATATTCCACATAGTCGTGCTTGTATGCCCTTATACCTGCCGGTATGGCGCAGTCCGCGACTTAAGCTACTTGCCTCGCCAGCAACTGGCACGACAGGCGCGACAGGCGACGTACACATGAGGCACCACAAGCTCTCGGCACGACGAAGTTTCATCGCGTGTAAATTTAATCATATCGACATGCCGCGCGTAATATGTATGCTCGTAAGTTTACATACGGCTTGGTGCATTGCTGCAGGTCGTATGTGTGCAGCAGTCTCTCGCTGGGCTACCCTATTACCAACTTTAATTAAACTATGAATAACAAATAATGATAAAAATGCACCGAAAAAAAGCGCAACGCCGCCAGGTCGAATTGCAGTCGTTGTTTATTAAATTCGCATGCAGTTGAGAGCTGCGAGAATAATTTCACAAGGATTTAGGTGTATTAAATAGATTGCGTTATTAAAATCGAGTGTATTCCGGGGAAAATGCAACCTGCGCGCACTCGTGTGCAAACATATTCTTGGTTTTTTGCATTCGACGCTGCAGCCATTACACAAATTGCGCTGGAGATTTTTAAAAGACTTTTGTGCATCTACAGCGTACGCTGGAGGAAGCTGCGTCGCGCCGAACGTCTAATATACAGATATTCGAAAATATATATCTCGATATGCTTCATTATTTATACGATATACATTCCAGCTTATATCGTACACACATCATATTTGCCTGCCTCCTGGCTATTTTTTATGTCTACCTAGTGCTACTACATCTCTATTGCTTTCGAAGCTTGCTTGCATTTATATTACGCCAATGGAACCAACTAATCCATTATGTCCTTTTCAACATCAACTGATGTAGAATACATGTTCTTACATGTTTCTGATTTTTAGATTTGAATCATCCTTGGCTTGGTAAAAGATTGAAGAAGTTTCTTCAAGCATTTTCTCCCCGGGTCAAGTAAATGTTATGAAGGGGTCCCGCTATAGGAAGGGCCCCAGCCGGTATAGAAGGGCCACCAGAGAATCAGGTAATGACTATAGTTTTAAAATGGGTGCTACCCACACCAGTTTAGCAACAGCTGGAAATTGAAGCGCCAGGAACATTGTTCCGAAATTTCTCAGTTAAGACCACAATTCACGAGCAAATGTCAAGTTTTCGGACTTTAGTCAGGAGATCAGAATATAGATTGACTAGTACAAAGTGCGATGCATTCAGGGTGAGGGAGTTAGATAAGCAGAGGATATGTATTGACCAATACAATGTTTTAAATTAGGTACCCTCTCCTAATACTTCCCCGACTTTTGCTATTATTGTATTCGAATTATCTGATTTACAACTAATCATATTAACGAGACATCGGTTATAATAGCACTTCTTCGGAATTAAAGTTTCCAAGATACAACTCTTCCTCTGTAATTTCACGCCAAGAAAATATTATTACCTTAATTACTTAACAGAAAAATTCACTTTTCCAAAGTGTACTATTGTAACATTTTATAAGAATTTGTAATATTGCTTACATTTGAAGAGCTGTAGCGAGCTTCTTTGAAGATTTGCAGGGTTACACCTTCGAAGGAACAACTCTTCCTCTGAAATTTTCGCAAAGGAACTGATGTTATCCTGATTAGTTTATCTGGGAAATGCGATTTTTTGTTTTGAAAATTACTTAACTTTGAAGAGCCGCAGCGCCAGTATTTAAAGGTTCACAATGTTACAGATTATATCGTTGGAAGGCATATTTCCCCTCATTTTTTACCAAGAAAATATTGGTAGTTTCATTAGATTAGCCGAAAAATGCATTTTTTCTAAGAGTGTTTTTGTATATTTCTATAATTCCACAATTTTGAAGTGTCGTAGGACCCTTAGATAAAGTTTTATAGGAATCCGTATTATATTCCTGGAGGGAACTACTCATCATCTTCTTTCTGTCAATGAAATGGTATAAACCTGATTAGTTTAGCAGAGGAATGCAATTTAAGACTTTTTTTATTTGGAAAATACCACAACTTTCAAGCTGTTTAAATCCTTCGAAGGATCAATTCTTTTTTGCCAGGAAATGCAGTTTTCCAAAGAGAGTTTTTGAAAAGAAACATTTCTGCCGCCTTTACACGCCAGGACATGTTGTTACCTGCCTGTGCATGCAGGAGAAAGAATTACTTAGCAATAGTATACAATTCTAGGTGAAGATGTACAGTAAAGTGAAGTCTTCTTGTTATCAATTGTATTAGCCTCTAATAGGATTAATTACATGGAAATAGAATACTTTCGAGATATCAATTAACAAAAATTGACATCATATAAAAAATTAGCATATCGTGAAACACCTACCTAGATTGTACAACGAGCATGAAGAAAAAGAATACCATTTTCCTCACGAGTATGATAAATTACAGTCATACGAGGGAGATACCCTTTTCCATGCTAATTGAACACTATACTTTTTCTACGACTATTATGAGTGAAAATAGTGTTTGTTTCTAATATGACTAATTACATTGAAAAAGAATTGAATAGATCTAATGACCATAGCAGTCGATGCTCGGTAAAATCAAATATCAAAATTGCTGAGAAGCAAAGAGAATTTTTTAAATTTATCTGAAAGATTCTGTGCAAATTCATAGGATATATGTGGTATTTCTTAATCAAAAATGATACTGGAATGGGTACAATGTACAACAGAAACAAACAAATATTATTAAATATATTAAAAAGTTTTAGTTGTTACGTAATCTTCAATTTCCCAATGAATCGTTGGAAGTAAATATAAGTCTCGAGACATTCCGGTTAACAGTAAACAGGATAATTGACTACGTTCATGATTATAGCAATTTTTAACCACATTGTTAAACGCATTATAGGGCATTAGCTGCCAACGTCGAACTAAAAACAAACTAAACCTGGCATCTTAATGCCGCGCGAGCAACGTGCACGGCGAGGACGATAAGTTAAATTAATTAAGCAAATTAATTGTCAATTGTGTTTACTTGATGTCCTGTCCGCCGGCGTATACGCCGGTAATGTTATAATAAATGACTGCATCGCTACACGGCGTTCGCTGTCGCTGCTTCCTGACAGCGACGTTGCGCGTAAAAAAGGCACGACTTTAAACTTTGCGCAGGATCCTTGTTTTGCGAGCAAACAACACTGCTATATGGCTGCGGGTAACTGGCAGACACACATACGTTCAACAACATCAGGGCTGAAGAATGAAAAAAATTCATGCGCTTGTGCATACAACAAGCCCAAGTGTGTACACGCTGTTTTTCCTTCGCATCAGCAAAAAACCAGTCTGCACCATCGAGATATCAGGATATAATATATTCGAGTGGGATTGATGTCAGGATTCAAACCGCGGTCTATTTAAAACAGTTTGCGATTGCCGATAAACGCTACACATGCGCTAAGCAGCATTAAAAATGCATGTGGTCAGGTATTTAAGTGCCTTTAGTGTCCATAGTTTTTTTTTCTTTTTACCACGTACACTAGTTCGCTTTTTTATTTCTCCCCTGTTAACAAACCGAGCGGAATAAACTCACTGCGATCACAGCAGTGTGTAAAAAGAAACATTTTATAACATTTAAAATATTTAAATCCGAAACATTAAAGCATAAACGGCGCGCTGTAATTGGTAAATTGCCAGCATTCACGGCGTTTAATTGGCGATCGTAAATTTTTAATGCGCGCCGATTTGTTTACATGCGAAACGTTTAATGCGTTGGTGATCAAGAATCTGGAGGGCATTTCGGGGGGCGAAGACACGCGCATCGATTATAGCCGACGATTAAGTCAATATTGCGGAGAGGTGCGGATCTGGGCGAACATTTAAAATCATTGCTGACACGTAACGCTGGTGGCTGGAGGAGCAAATTCAGACTAGGTCGTACCGATGGGAGATGTGTCGGATGGGTTTTGAGCTGGTAATAACGATGGACTCTTCAGCGCATGCATTTTCCAAGGATTGAACACCTCAGACGAGCCTCCAAGCAGGTAGAACAAGGTATCAATGATCGGTAGGTAGTTGGGAAGAGGGCATCAAATCACCTGCTAGTCGAGTTTATAATTATCGGGTACGGGTGTGTGTTGCAGTATATGAGAATGTTGCCTTCGGCGATCACAACCTACACGCGGACGCTAATTGTAGTTGGTCATAAATATTAATCTAATCGAAAGTGGGTCTAACTGATTTCACGATTGGTTCAAATCGGTTTAAATTATCAAAGTATTGATAGACTTTGCCTGAAAATGAATATTTAAGTTATAATATTGATTGTATTCGGCTGGGTTATAGTCTTAAAGTTGAACAGAATTCTCCATTCAATGGTGGAGCGTCTTTAAGGACTGTGGTCCAATCTCAAATAGTCAAACAATGTTTTAGTCATTGTAAAATTAACGTCGTACATGATACATGTTTACATGGTGCGACATAACGCTCTGTACATCCGTCCGTGCTTTTAAAAAGTTGTTTTTTAATCCCACAGGACGTTGGGCGTCCTTGTACATTTACGTACTCACTTCCAGTTCTTCGGGTGTCCCGGCAGAGAACAGAACATTTGTTTGCGCTTTCATCATGAACCCACTCGGCGGATCGTTGCATCCTTCCCTCCATGATCCACGTGTGCGGATGATGATGATTTTCGTCGAAGAATGTGTGTGCAATATCGCCGGCGTACGCCTAAGTACGTGGTGTGAGTGACTTCAAAGTCGGGATGCCGCCTTGTTTTTAATATCGGTCGGGCGAATTGTACGCTCCTCATTTTTTTTGCTCGTTCCTGTGTTGTTTCAGAATGTGCGCGCGTTCGTTGATGTATTACGGGCGAGGATGCTGCGCGCAATCATAAACTCGGCGCATACAACACAAACTTCTGAGAATGTTTTATACGTACTTATCGGCGGCGCTGTTTTTTGTGATACTTATGCGCCGATGTGTTCGCGGCCGCGCATACACGACGCATCGCCGCTAAATTATCTGCATATTCGCCTTTAATATTGCGCGACGGCATGACGAATGCGTGTTTAAAAATATTCCAACATCATACCACGAAAATAT
Organism: Mimaenictus wilsoni; assembly: GCA_027575185.1. Taxonomy (NCBI): domain Eukaryota; kingdom Metazoa; phylum Arthropoda; class Insecta; order Coleoptera; family Staphylinidae; genus Mimaenictus; species Mimaenictus wilsoni. The sequence continues at coordinate 17,731 of JAODAC010049952.1, forward strand.
CCATTTATTTTTCTTCGTATTAATTTATTTTATTCCCTCACACATGCAGAAAAAATCAGTGTTTTCTTGTGGTGTTTTCAGTGGTTTGTGAATATCGATAATGAATAATCATAATAAGCGTGTTACATTTAAACGAATTTTTCCTAGGATAACTTGGACAAAATTATACAACACACTGTTAATCATATGAAATGTATCACTTTCATTATCTTCGAATCTGTAATTTATTATGCAAAATATAATATTAACATTATATTAAAGTTTTTAACCAATTAAGACCCGTTTTCCGATGAAGCGCGTGTCGTCGGATCGCGATACACTGGCGCGAGAATACATAGTACAGCGTTTTATTGCGCAATTTTATTGCCAATTTGGGTTTCAAATTATAAACAAACGCACGAAACAAACGAAATCATGTCCGGGGGGTAGGTCGTAATGTGACCAAACTCAAGTATATATTTTTTAAAACGAGGCGAGCACACATTTCTGTGAATTGTTCGCAGGCATCGATCGCGGACGCGTTTCTCCTGTGTTTGTCGCCATGACTTGAACTGTGTGAAATCTATCAGTGATTGTCTAAAAAATAATAAATTGGTCCAGTGTTCCACGGGTCAAAGTTTCCGGTTGTTGGCGTAATATTATGTAACCCAGAGGTTTCCAAACCGGGATTCGCAGGTATTTGTCAGGATTTAAAAAAATCACGTAGGCAATGCCGCAAATCCATCGCGTATGCGTATAGTGATATGAACCAATGATTGTTGCCGCCCTTGTGTTTATTGGCATAATCTTTGTTACTATTATTATTATTAATTATTATTATTATTATATGTTTACATTAAATAGGACCTCGTTTTTATTAGCATTTTGTATTGATGTTTGTGATTAAACATTTTAACGGCAAAGGCGTCATCGCCTCTGACTTTGGCTGAGGTGTAATCTCATTTATCATATCTTATTTTTTAAATTGCATTATAACGTCTTTATTTTTAACGGCTTTATTTTGAATAGTTTAGTTGCACTCCCCTGAGATATACATCAGCTGTTGTTTCAGAACATTGGATGATGTGTTTATATATTTGTATTTTTATTTGGAATTTTTATTTCAAGGGCATTACAACCGGTGTAGACGGTCAGACGATGATGAAATATCGATATTTGTCGAAATCAATATTTCCAATTTTCCGTTATTTCGAAATATCATCTTGAAAATATCGATATTATCAATATCGCCACAGGATCGCCATATGTAAATGAGTTTCAGAACTAAGTACATTTCTCAACAGTCTACTGTTATCTAAATCGGTGTTGCTAACCTGTATTCGTCATTTTTTTCCTGGTATAATGAAATTATAAAATCTGAAAACATATTGTAAATCTTAAGATAAAGACGAAAATCGATATTTAAAGTAATACCAACATATATCGATCTATCAGTTATACCTCCAAATATAGTAATTACAATAATAAAAGTAGATGAATGCACTTCTAGTGTGGCACAAATTCGATTTTGATGTTAATCTTACGAACAAATATCGATGGATTAAGAATTATTATATTGACATTATAGATGTGGATGTAGTATGATTAATTTTAAGTCATATTATACAGATGGCGGTTACATCAATGTCAAAACGATATCAAAAATTTCGATATCAATATTATGGAAAATGAAATTATCGATTAATACCGATATTTTCAGGCCGATATATCGATATATCAATATCGATATTTTTTTAACATGTCTAAACCGGTGGCATCACGTTACCATTTGGATGACTGATATCAGTTTGTTGCTGATAGGTGATTTAAAACGTTCACTGCCAGAAATATAACATCATAATCCTCAATCCTCGTTCTCCAATCCTGGTGTAGTGGAAAAAGTGATTAGTTGTAATGAACGTCCAGGTAAATACGAATTACTGTCATTTCGATGATGTATTGCTTTTATTAGTGAGTGCTTTAATATGTTCGAAGCGAGTTTTTGACTTGTACATATTTGGCTTTATGTTTGCTATTATGAATTTCACGATGGCTAGATAAATCTTTAAAATTTCGAAAAAATGATTTTTTTACGATAAAATTAAATAAACAATGAATTTGAAATTTAAAAACAAATCCAGCTAAAAATTAATACTTAACATGTGTGAAATTACAAAATATTTTCTAAACTGGTATGCAGATAATAGACTTTTAAACATTTTATTATACATTGCTGAGTTAACTACAGTTAATTTACAAATCATTTGCAAATTATTACTTGTATGCTATTTGGGTTGACTTAACACGATTTAACATTAGTGGCTCATGCATGACGGCATACTTCATTGAAATGGTATAACTATAAAACTTGGGCGCACTGCATTGATTGTGTCGGGCAATTTTCTGACGCGCACATGCGGGACATCCTTTCTCTATTTGAGAGGCTGATGATGCATCACGACACACTTGTGTATCCTTCATGGCGTTCGGCAGGCGACCGACGCGACGCGTCTTGGCGAACGGATTATGAATTCTTTTTCCTGCTGCACGTGATGCCAGAGACCACCCCGAAATGAATTTTCCATCACGCTGTGTTGTATACAACATCTTGTTTAATTGCGCAGCGTCACCAAAATAGTTTTATAGCTATATTACGCCAGACCCCAAGCATCTTTTTTCCACCAGCTGAAGTGTTGCGCCGGCATATTATCGTAATCACATGTTCGACTGATTTTACTATCAATAATTTGTCTCGTAAAATTCAACTTCGCCGCGCGCGACTATAAATAATCGCCGAAAATTTTTCATCCTTCGACGCAGATTGTTGTCACATGTGAGTGCGTTTGCTATACTGGCGCCTTTGCACTCATCTAACAGCCATTAAAACCACAACAAACGTCAGGTTTGAAGTGATAAAACATTTTTCATTGTTGCTCAGTTTCATGACGCCAAACGGAACACGGCGATTAGAATTTCGAGCTTACGCCGAGGCAATCTTAAACTTCCGGAAACTTGGTCGTAATTAAGCAAGAAAAATAACCCCTGCGGATAAAGTTTCCCAGCGCGCCACTGTAATGAAATATATGAAGAAACGGCGGGCGTATGAAAAGTTCAGAAAGTAATGAATATAAAGCGTTTAAAAATGTAATACTTGTAGACACCTGTCGTGGATGTATTACGAAATAAAAGGATTAACGTAATCCTTTATTCATGAAACTTTTGCTCAAGTTTTCGAGGCGCGCTCGCGAGATTAAAGCACAGATTTTCAACCCGGCGCGCGTCTAAGCACTGCCTGCCTATTTGTCAACACGTACACGAGTGTATTTCTCGCGGGCATGGCGAATACGGTAGCAGTAGCACAAGCAGGCAAGCAGCAGAAGAGAAATAAAAAGAAATCACCGCCGGGGTGTGGAGGAGAATAAAAGAATAAGCGACGCAATAATAAAGAATACACGATGCCACGTTGGAGCTCTGCGGTGCATTGCGTTGATTCGTTGGTACGTACTTAGGGACACATGTGCAAAAGGTAGGAGCACCTCGGTTGTATACACGTTTGTGTTGCACCTATTCACACACACCATCGCCCTAGCACAAACACCAGCGTGTACAAACACCATTTTTGCAGGCAAAGAGAGATTTTAATATTAAAGCAACGAAAAGAGGTTTTTAAAAAGTAATCGCTTTCGTACAACGTTTTTTACTGCTTTTCTGTAGCTACTGCTTCTGGGACTACCGAGTGTTGCACGGAAAGCGCTGGATTTAATGATTATTCTGCTTAATGTTGCGCTAATACGGAGTTGTGCTTAAAGCTCGCCCGTCTTAGCGCAATCATTAAATTTTGAGTGTGGTAAAAAAAGAAGAAAATCGCACAATGCGTTGGGCGATTAGCGCTCATTTCCACGGAAAGTATGAGCGGACTTATTTAGTAGATTTTTTTCGGGATTGACCCGATGATGTCGACTGTTTCTTAATTCCTGCCTGGAGGGTTTTTCTTTTCATCTGCATAGACTACTTTTTTCGGTGGTATGAAGCGGGGCTGAATTTTTAACGATGATCTGCATCGTTTCCTTGCACAAGCCCGCTTTTTGCACTTTATTCTATAATTTCGACACGACGCGAACAGAATTTATTCCTGCATACACAGCTATTTAGGAAATTCTATTCATACAGTTAAAGAGGAAACTACTACAATAAAACATAAATATTTTGCCTCCTCGCATTAAAAGAAATTTTTAGTATGAATGAAATTTATTAACATCTTTTTATTCAAATCACAAAAAGTACAGAAAATTCGCAAAATGAAGAAACGTAATGCATCGGCATGATTTATGCACGGGTCATAATTTTCCAGCGTTTATCTCAACCGCGTTCATAATGTGTTTGTGGGTCACCACGCAGTTACTGTATCATTTTCATACAGCAACTTATCATTTCGTCGATTTGGTTTTCTCTTTTACCGCGGCTGCTAATTAAATTAAATTGCACGCAGTCAATACCAGCGCGGTGGAAAACGCCCGATCGTTTACTGCGATGCACGCGCAAGTGTGTGCTGCATGTTGCACGTATGTTCTTGCAGATGACGGTGCACTTGCTAAACGCAATCTGTAATGTGTAATATTTGCACTGATCGCGTACACCAGCGCTGCGCTGTACGCACGGCGGCGCGCGAGGTACGTAAAATCGGACGTCAATTGAAATCATGAAAACACGATTGCATCAATTTAGACATTATTTATATGCGGCGAGAAAAGAAAATACGCCACACATGCATACCTCAGTGCTGTACGAGCATTCGTTATAATTCTGAAGAGATAAGTTTCAGTCACTTCAATGTTTCACTTTACAACATTAGTTAATTTAGCTTGTTCATGTAGTATTTATAAAGATGCCATATTTTCTTTCATTTTTATAGTAACAATTTCAGGAAACTGATTATAATTAAAATACCGCACACCATAAGAGCACCATATTAATTATTACATTAGTTTTTAAAGATATTTTTAAATACGAAATATGAAAATCCCTGGATTTTCGGAAACCATGTTTCTATATTCATTTGCGGTTTGTTTGATGTTTGAGTAGAGTCGCAACGTGTTCTAATAACCTAAAAGCATCAATTTATAATATATCCTAAATCATAAGTACATAAAAGACCTGGTTTTAAAGTAAAAACGGCTAATACTTACCATTACATTTTATGACTTCACTATGAAGAAACCTCCATTTGTCCAATTAAAGACAGTATTGTACTGCGGTCGTAATTGTAATGCAGTCGTAAGTAATAAATCAAAATTCCGTTTAAGGCATAGTGTGATTTAAAATCATTAAAATATTGATGATATTTTTAAAGATTAAATCCTATTTTATTGCCAAAATAATCAAAAATTAATAAAATTAATATTGTAAGATGGATTTTTACTAAAAGCATTCTCATACTGCACGCGTAGACTCCCACAAAATTAAATTCACTTCTTCTTGCTAATGACTTATCGGTAATTAAAGATAGTACGATAATACAAATATGTTCAAAACTGAGTGACGTAATCCCAATGTTAGTTTTAAAGTCGCTTAGTTTAATAGATAGAAGACAGTTTCCTCTCCCCCAATTATATAGTTATCGCCCGGCGGAAATACATTTCGCCTAATTAATTAGAAGTAGAAACGGTAGTCATGTGCGCGCATAAACCCGCTAAGCTGTAATACGTAATTGCATGATACGTTTAGTATATGCAATATAAGATGAATCATTATTACGTGTACGCCATAGTTCGTCGCACATGCCGCCGCTGTGCGCGCGCTCCTCTCGTTTTACGACATTATGACGAGACTTTAAAATTTCCATTTGCATCAATTCGCCGCCAGTTTCCCGTGCCGCGCCGGTGCGCGTATATGTGTGTGCTGCATGTATGTGCTGGTTGCGCCAGCATCCCGAAGGATGTATGAATGTCATTTCGAGAGGATACAGATTTTAATAAACATAAAATGGCGTTTTACCATTATCCAACCCTCTCGCCCAGCCCCAACAAGTCGCACTATTAACTTTAATAAGGACATTTGGAAGTCATATTCGTGCTCCCAGCTGGCCTCAGCCAGCGAACAATCGACCAGCATTATTCCGAACGAACAACGACGATAGTGAGCTCAAATACACACTTGGAATAGTTTGGTTAAAGGCTTAGTAGATCTTAGTTTAGTTTTTGATATGAGAAAATCCATGAGAATGTCTGAGATAAACCAAGATCTTTTTAAAAGAATCCAATTCCAAACCGTGGCGCTTCGTGTATGAAGATTACTTTGCTGCGAATTCAATTAAAATCATTTTGTCTTCGGCTATGTAATACATTACAAAAGAAACCTGCGCACCTAACGCGCGAGATGCTGCAAAATGCCAAAATGAATCACATGTTATTAAGTTCGTGAAATAGGCAATAAAATCGTGCAATAAAACGCCTATGCATTCTTATGGTAGTCGCATTAAGTCTGCACTAAGCGCGTTCCCAGTGGCATCTGTCCTAATTACCGCGATAATTTAGCGCCAGGAAATTACCTCAATTTTCAACTCTATGTTAATATGTAAAAAAAGATGTAATAAATGACCTATCATACCCTCTATTGGATTGTTTTACCTGTATCCTCTGATATGATTGACGAAATAAGCTGATATCTTCTAAAGTATGCATGCATGACTTTTTGGAAATTATTATTAATCGATTACGACAAGCAGAATTTTAAAATCTTGATGAGCACCTTTGACGACAATATATTTTAAGTGATCATTGCAATACAAATACATGAGCCGCCTCTGAATTCGAAGAAGAGATCGATATGTAGAGAGAAAACATTAAAAATTAATACGCAGGCTACTGTTAATTACGTTCTGTTTTGGTTGCTGTTTAGTATCCATTACGTTCTGTTTTTCAGAGCTGTGGAGCGATGCGTTGGAAAAAGTAATGAATGTCTCGTGTCTCATTCATGTCTTCATGTCGCTGGAGATCTAATTATTTAACATTGCGTTTACTTTTTTGTGCTGTTTATCAGGTTTTACGGGCAAAGTAGGTAAACTACCATAATACAACCGCATAACAAATTGTACAAACGCAATGTTGATACACATCGCGCTATAAATTTCACGCGGCTGCCGTCCAGGCTGCGCTGCAGTCGGTTTGGAAAAGTAACGCGCCGTTCGGTACATATAATACCTAAGTATATGTTACACAAACGACATTACGACAATTTCAATTAAAACGCCGCCGGTGGTCGAGGCCGCTTTTTGAATTTCCGAAGCCAAAGGCACAGGAGGAGAGCGTGTTTCCGAACACGCTTTTCCGCACCACGGCGAGTCCTCGACCGCGGTGTTATTCGCGCCAGAGTGCATTGCCGTGTTTATTATTTCACTTCGCGGCCTGGCCGGGTCGGGCCCGACCGGGGCGTAAAAGTAATGACCAAGTAACACGCATATCATTGCATCGGATACGAGAGAGGAACACGTCTCACGTGCGTAGCATCGATGCCTCTTCGTCACCTTCGCATGCGGCGCACATTTTCACTCCCGCTTTTAATGCAATTTGTATTTGCGAGCGATTTTTCAATTACGTGCGGCGCTGCGCCAGTGTCGAGCGATTATTAATGCGTTTGTGTTTCGCGCATATTTGGCGCGACCGGGGGGCCAATAGCCTGCGGTGTGTTTGTGATCGTCCAGCAGCACACGGCGAAAGGATTCGCTTGGATGCTAGGCGCATCTTGGACGTGCGGCCGAATTTGGCCAAACGTACGAGGCCTTATCGAATATTCAGCGGTGGCTGATGCTGGACCGGTTTGGGCTGGAAAACCGCACGTGCACATGCATCTTGCAGTCCTGAGAGGAGGTTGACGCCTCGCCGCCGATTGAAAAACAGTAGCCCGATGTGTACGCATACGAAGTACGCTCATTTATTATAACAAAATAAACGAGGAACTCGCGCGCCGCGCGCCAGTCGTGCCCACCGAAAGCTCGGAATTTATGACCAGCGCTAATAAAGTTGTAACGAATTTTATTCAGAGATAATTTCGCTTTGATAACTTTAGGATACGTTTTTTATTCAAGTTTTTATGATTAGTTGACTGCATAACATTAAGCGCCAATGTTCCGTAAATATATTGACCTAATAAATATCTAGAATTAAGTTTTACAATTAATATTGGTTTTGACAATAAATTTCTAATAATATGCTAGCTGTCGCAACAGATTGTTTGAAATTCACGAGTATCAAGGGTCTTTTTTAAGACTCAAACGTATACTGGCGGGGAGACACGTTTGAGAACTCACGAGAGAAGGCTCCGGACTCGACCTCAGATTTGTAATGGTACATTTTGTCCTTATTAAGAAACTGTTCCAATTATCAAGAAAAAAATTTAAAAATTGTATCCCCAATAAAACGGCGACCAAAGAAACCACGGAATTTACGATACAAATATGTAAGACAAGACAAATATTAAAATCTGCACTATTACAATAATTCCCTCGGAATGCAAGTGCGATGTATAGTTTTATAGCGTAGTCAAAAACTTGTTAAGGGTCTTAAATTTAATTCAAAAAAAATCGAGAGAATTCGTCCAGTGAAGATTGCAATTTATGCAACATCAAATAACGTCGCCAATACTTAGAAAAAATGATCAACTATGATACATGATTTGCTTCAAATCACACAGGATTAAACGGAGTCAAACAAATTGTTTCTGAACTATGAGGTATTTGTGTAATAACATAATAACATATTTATTCCAAAAAATCGACTACGTAGTCTTTCGGCCCAGCATTTATTTGCCAAAATATTTAATAAATTAATAAAATAAAATGAATAAAAAGCATAAAGTTCTGATCGCGTACGCTCTGCCAACTGGACCAAGTTAATTGATTACATTGTGCTAGACTCTTGTGTATTTACAATGCAGGTTGCTTCTTTCAAAGCCAGTTATAAGAAAACGCTTGAGAGTTGCGTCGTCTCGCTCAAGTATAATTAGATTCCAGTCTTATGCTACCCTTATACCAATTTTCATGCAAATCTGAGGAAATGTTTCCGAAACCATAACGTGATGACCATCAGTTATTTTATAAGACTATATAAAAATAGTTACAGCAATAAATTTAAAAGAAAAACCGTCAATGGGACTAATCCAAATTGACAAAACGAAATTCACTGAAGTACGAGTATTTTAACCCTGGTAGAATGTAAACGTGATCTATCTTTCACGAGGAGTGAAACCTAGAAACATAGAGGTCTAATACAAGGAGAAAACAAAATTGTATTACGTTGATAGCTAAAATAGCTGTATATTCATATTAAGCTGCAAACACTTCCACAGATTAAACAAATATTTCTAAAAACATATAATGCTCAAATATATTTATATTTATATATTTATAGACTTAAACCTTAACCTAAGCTGACCTAACCTAACCTAACCTTAAACATTTATGTTCCAAGAAGAATTTAATTTCATATATGTAGACATAAAGCCGGTACATAACTAAAACCAATATCATAAATTATATTTGCTTTATTGAAATGTCTTATATATCGACATCCCGATGCAAGTGCACATTAAATTGTCGACCAGTAAAAATATGTCTGCTTGGCCGTTGCGCATTGTACGTTTGTTCACTTCGCAGGCCGGCAAAATGCAGTAAAAATTAAAATGCCCAATTAATCAACGGTGCGAATGGCCCGTGCTGTCAATGCGATATGACTTATGAGCGCAAATAATTCACCATAATCGCGATTTTAATGCTTTATTGAATGGCAGCGGCTGGCGTGCGGCTTCTTCTTTTTTGTGCAAATAAATTTTCCTACGCGCACATTAAGCCGATTTCCAACATGCGTATGATCGAATTGCGCCGCGAAACTTCCATATCGAAAAACATTAACCCAGTAAACGAGACGTGCGGCCCTGGGCTTGCGCAAATGTTATTACGGCGCACTCAACAGTGCGAAATACACTGCATAGTGTGCGAATTGTTACGCATGAATCGGCGTGCATACTATTGGCATACTATGTAAGCAGACTTAAATAAATAGGCGCGAATAGAGAGAGAGAGAGAGAGAGAAGATTTGGTGGATGGCGGTCGCTGGCTCCCAAAATGCGAGTTTGAATGTCGATTGAGAATTTGGTGCGCGTTGCACGCATGGGAAACACGCAATATATGTGCCACTTAGAAGCACACTGCCATTTGGTATTGAGAGACGCCATGTTATACCAGCTGGTGTGCGAATTTCCAGCGGTTTTCGGGGGCGCGAGGCAGATTTTCCACGAATCGGCGGTGGTCGACTACTTGCGGTTGAGATTTACGGCTCGTTGCCGCATTGTCCAAGCGCGAAAGATTGGCCGAATGCAATTTCGTGATCGTGCGTCGTAAATCAAAGGGATGCTGGATGTGTGCGGGCGGAGGCGACGGTATTTGAACGGGCTGTAAGCACACATGCGTGCGCGAATGTATGTGGCTGGGCTTTACACGATTTTGCTGGCTATGTGTAAGTGTGTAGCGCGAAACGAAACGCGAATTGAGTACGAACCGTGCTGAGTGTAGTTTATGGGTTTAGTTACGGTCCAACGGACTCCAAACACATCCCGCGGAAAATATACATTTTCAATCAAACGCACACGCATTAATTTACGATCATCATAAACCATATTTGATTTTTATGCAATGGGGGGAAAAGTGCAAAACGCAATTCGCTCGGCGCGCATTTCGGCCGTGGCGAGCGCGTTCCTGCATGTGAATTAATGTCGGTTCAATCAGCACTAATAATCATGTTTGGAAATTGGAAATTTCAAAATCAACGGATTAGATTTACATCGTTAAAGTCAAGAGTAGAAACCGATTTAATTCGAAAATAGTTTTTATTTTATCATGAAATGATTTATGACTGACTAATCTTATTGAAATATGCAATGTTGCTCGTATTCCCTTCTAAAGGAAGATAACGGAATACCCTGGCATTCACAATTGTTCCCGGGGACTTTCCAGGCCTCTTCTCATTTCTTAGGAGTATGAGAAATTGCAGCACGTGCGAGGCGAGGAACAACGGCGTGCGCATCCCTCTGCGCTCGCCTAAACCGGTGTCTTCCCCGCTCGCAGCTATGTGGTACTATAAACACATTTCAGTTCTTACTTACCTAGAACTACGTATTTTACTAGTTTGGATATGAACACTCGTAGGATATGTATACCATTTCTTAATTAAAATCGATACAGAAATAAGAATATCATACAACAAGACTAGAATAAATCAATTATGACTGATATTGGTTACAATACCTGGTACTCACCTACCAAAATTTCCAAGAAATTACAATGAATAAAGACATGCACTCAAAGGAAACAATCCTAGACGATTTTCTCTTTAGATTAATATAATCCTAAATGTATGTCCTAAATTAACTACCAATGATTATTTGTCATCTTGATAATGCAAAATGATAATATAAGTAGCGCGTTCGGGTCTAGGTACAAAACAATTTCAAATATCAGAAAAACAAACCAACAACCAATATTACTCTTGACAATTTCCTGATAACTTATATCCAATCGCTTATTATTGAATAATACCTAAGTAAAAATAAATAATATAAGCAAAAATGCAACATATAAGCAACACTTCCTGGCATTAAATTATTCTAATTTTAAATAGTAAAAATTATAAGTATATGTATATATACTATATACAAGTATGTAGTATATGGAAAATGCAGTGTATAAAAAATATTGTGCTTAGAAAATAATTCGGACATGTGACTTAATATCGGTCTACGTTTCTATAATAATCTTTCGAAATAGGAAATTTCAACACTAACCCAATGGGTTCACATTACAAAGGTCACTAGTAAAAACCGTTGCAAATGGAATTTATTTTACAACATAATATGATTTTAAATTACCAATTGTAAAGAAATTACTAGTTTCGCTCGGCAATACATTTTCATACGAAAGATCTTTGATTGGGAAATATGCTGGAAGATAAATGACTTAACTTCAACAAGATCGTGTTTTTTGTTTATAAATTATCACGTGTTGTTTGATAATAAATACAGTGAAATCTGGTTATAAGGGAAAGACATTTGACAAATCGATTTATGGGGACCAATGGATCTTGAAATTTTTCTTTGTAGACAGATTTCCGCTTATTACTGGTTCCGTTAAATGCAAGTCCAATTGTTATAGTAAAAACTAAAATTCGTTTTATTATTGCAAAAGTTGTTGATTTCACAGTGCCGTGATAGATATTTACAGGCTAGGATCAGAAACAACGCACGCACGCTCTTAGTGTGAACGGCGCCTTAGATTTACAGTCCGCGGCCCGCATATGCATTTGAGTCGCCCGTAGATTAAAAGGGTTGCTCACCCCTAGTGTAGAACATAGGTCGTTTCAGATTGTATATAGTTTTACTCTCCAAAATGATTTACGATACAACATCATAACGAAATTTGTATATACTCTCATTATTTAAATGGGACTTTAGATGGCAGTAGAGGCTGTTTCGTGTCAATATTCTGATAAATGAGAGATTAATTTATTATTCACAAAATTGTCATGAATTTGTACATACTTATTATGTTTCGGTTGTATAGCGTTTAACTCCTTCCGAACTCGTTGGCTTTTTCCCCGGCTGATCGCATATGCGGGAATGAGTTGCAGGCCCAGAAAGTATGGAGTGCGAGATCTTAATTATAACGATATCAGGAATCGAACCCGGGACCTTTGGGTTACAACATCTGTGCGTCACCTTTACGTCAAGCATTTCACCATATATAAATGGACAATTAGAAATGGACATGACAAAAAATATGAACGAAGATTCTTTTATTCTTATAAAAGCGAGTGGGTCTAACTCTGTCTATCCAGTCACCGAAGGCCCCCGGTTTTGGAAGGGCGGTAAACATGAAAAAAAAAACGCGAACCACAAAAAAGTAAACCGAAACAAAACGTTCATTTACATATTTTAAAAGGCAGCAGCAAGTGTGCGTTTGTTGTGAACGCGCAAGCTCAGATTTTAATTTAAATATAGACGAGCTCTCTATATAATCATCCCCGCAAAAAACCCTTCCTATTTTTTGAATATGCGTGGTTGGTGCGAGAGGTGAACACATTTATGCCGTTTGCATGCAGGGTGGTGGTAGCGGTGGAGACCGGCGTTGCATTTATGCCGGAGCGCATTCGACATACTTTGTACTCTAGTGCGCTGCCGTCAACCACCGCCAAGTCCTCTCGGCCGGCCGCCACTCGCGAGCATATTATTCGCGTCGTTTTCGCGACGCTAAGCGCAAGGGTGCCTGGAAAGCGTTTTTAATTCTTGTATTTTTCGGTGCATTCAGCGCGTGGTTTTTCATAACTCCTGTTTTTGTGTGCTGCGCCTTATATTTCGCTCACCGAGGTTCATTTATGCTGGCTGGATGCCGGAGGGCACAAAGCCGGATGTGGTGCGGTGCAGTTTAACTGTAAACAACGTTCTGGTTGGCGTCCAATTTAATTATTTGCACGGGGGTACGGAAACGTGGCCCAAAGATTGCTAAGTAATTATAAATCTTAAATGGACTCCTAATTACATTTTTTTGATGGATACTGGAAATATATTTAATTCATTACTATTTTGGAGAGAAAGTGTAAAGTTTTTTTATATTTAGTTTTGCATCACACATAATAATGGAACATTAAATGTACGTAGATTATGTTTTATTGCCTTTTCTGTTGGTTTTATTAATAATATTTCAACACGTTAACATAGTTCTATTATATGAGTGCATAAAATAATAATAACACTGCTGAGTGAATGCTAAAGTATATTATTAACAAATACCTATTTTAAAAGTTCTTAAATGTATTTGTGGTAAGCATTTATTTTTAGTACTGATAAAATGGTGAACTTTCTAAATGTTATCTCTGTGTCACAATTTAACAAATTTGTCAAATCATTAAGTCGTTCCGGTGAAGCACGCCAGCGGTACGGTTATTATTGTTACCATTACCAGTTATACCAGTTCGTGATTGTGCTTTATATGTCTTGCCACGTGTGCGCGCATCTCGGCACGGTTCCATCAAGTTTTGCATGATTATTTATTTAGAACGCGTTCTGAGAAGACACCAGCGCCCGTGCATGACATCTTTACAGAATCTCGACGCACTTTTTCATCGTTGCCCTGACCATAGGCTCAGCGAATACCTTATTAGTTCGAGTTAAGATGCACGACGCGGTTTAATGACGTCTTTATAATAAAGCACTTAAATTATGCCTAACAATTTAGTGGCTCGTATTCGCAGATGGCCCGTAGCTCACAATCAACATACTGGACTTACGCTCACATACTTACCTTTTTGCTGGCGTGGGCCAGTTTGTGATCACTTTTGCGTACAAGGTGCGTGCAATTAAAACAGAAGCCCGTAACGTTTATTTAGCACGGTAATTAAGGGAATGCTTATCGTTAATACAAAACGCTACCTCAGATCTTGTTCTACACGTGTGTATCTCAGTTTCGACCTGGGTATGTGTGTGAATGCGTCGCAAAAGATTTATTCGTAAGTCGATGCCCCACACTGATGAGTTGTAACGGGTGTTTCACTACGTTCGACGGCGCGTAATGACTATTGGAAAGTAATAATTTTTACGATTTTTCGCGATGCAATTGCAACGCCACATTGCGCCGCCTGCTTCGGGCGCAATTTATCATTTGCGTTTTGACAGTAATTAGGGTTGAAACATGGAGGCGACGATCGCGGGCCGAATGATTTACTATTCATAATTCCGAAATGAAGAACCTGACCTACTGCTACACTCTACACGCACATACAAACACACGAACACATAAAACGCACATGCGCAGGTATGAATTAATCCGAATAGTAAGCTGGGAACTCCGGCGTAGTGGTGGCGATGCAGGCATAAATCTCAATTTAAAATTTCGCGATTTATAAGTCGCGGAAACAGTGTGTGCGCCTTCGACTTATTGTTAGAGAAAGAGAATAATTCACGGCGATCCTAAACGCAGAAAATGTGCGCTTCAAACAAGTCTCTTAATATTGGCAATGTGGTGCTGTTGTCTTGTAAACAATAGCAAAACTTTACTTTAAATCACCCTTAACTTCATCAATAATACGCAGAACTCATCAAGGTAGTGCAATAAAATCTAAAAAGCATGAACGATTTATAATATATGTTTGTTTATGTACATCAAGTAATAATTTGTAAAAAATAGAACTTTTTTCTCCCTTGATATAATACTACTGTCGTTTTGCTCGTGCCGTTGTATGCAGCACAAGCGGAAGCGCATAAACTTTATGATATGAATGGCAAAAATTGCTAATTTATTGGACAGCTACATAATTAACCGATGCGAACAAGTTACGCGTAGGAACAACAAATCTCTGCCTGCCACTTCTCTGCATGCAGCTGCCTGGCAAAAACAAAACCTGGAGATGTATGGCAAGCTTCGAAAGGAGTACCTAGCCTGTACCAATGGGTAGAGCAAACAATATGCGATTGCGTTCATCAGTTGCGGTTGTAATGCCGTTCTAAAGGCGCATCATACACACCGTTTTAGAGCACTTTTCGCGTTCCGCCAGCTTCCTTGCGAAAACAAATCGTAAATCATCGACGCCTTTCTGTAAATCAATTCTGACACACACTAGTCACGGTCATAGGACATTTTAACTTTCAAAAGGTTAAAATTGCGAAGCTTTGTATAGGATATTCATATTAAGAAGATATTCGTTATTTTTAACAACTCAAATAATCTCAATTCTCAAAATAAACTTACATTCAAGGACAAAAAATCATAGTGAAAAAGGACCAAGAAGGACCCAGTATACGAAGCTATATCAACTAGTCGTAATCTGCTTGTTGTTGAAAAAAAACGCTGAGAGTTTACTGCATTCGTGCCATATTTTAAATCCGTCCTAACCTAAAGTATCCAATGACAGGGCCGTGTTTGTCAGCCACCATAAACCATAGCTTAAGCCATATATCCTCACTAATTACAAGCAGAATTACGAGGACGCTGTGCGCGCGCGCATGCAAACGTACTGCTGCTGAGAGAGGCAGCAGGATGGCTGCTATCTCCTGCCAGCTCAACGGATGGGATAGTGCATGGATGCTGTGGCACGTTGCAGCGAACCGAGTGTGTTGCATCGCCGAGATAAATAGCATCCCCTGACCTTGAACTGTTGCCAGAAGAACCGGAGGAGTCGAATGCGAGAGTGCATATTTTCAATTATAGTTTCGTATCTTATTTGTTTTCACAACTGCCGCGCGTATGCGACGCGTAAATAAACGAAACACTTCACGCTCGAAGATCAAAGTCGGAGTTCGAGTTCGGTGCATTTGGCTGCGTCGCTGTGGACAACTCGCAAAATGCCATCGAAATAATTAAATAATTTCGGTAAACAGGTTTACGACCAATTGATTAAATGCCATTAGTACTGAATTTTGTTGCTGTTTCCAGCCTAGATTTATCTCACAACCAGCGACATGCGAACACGTCTGCTACTGAAAATCGTTTCAAATAGTTGCAACAATTTTGATGAATATAACTTGTATTTATATGTATTAATATCTTGGTTGACAAACCATCAATACGCTAATAAGCAGGCTACAACCGCAAACTGCAATATACAATATGTAATTAGCATTTAATTGATAGAGTTTGCGACAATTGCACAATGCAAAGCGATATTATTACAAGCCCAACTTGGGGCATGCACTGGTTTCGCCTTGGAAGCAACGCATCGACGCAACCACGTCAAACTAATTACAATTAGCGATTGATATTCAATACACACGTGCATTCGCACAGTTGCACTTGATGCCATGGGCGTGATGCCATGACATTCGAGCATTGAATCAATCGAAATTGTGCACTGTATCCGACGCCGACGCCCTGACGTGCATATGGTCTCTATCTCAGCGTGCTGAATTTGATATCTTGATATACCTGATATCACGACTACATTAATTAAGTTTATCACAAAATTTGTTCGCCACGTATTTAATTGGACTCACCATGCCATGACTGCAGCTAGTATATCTTACTTAAACGCAGGTAAAAACCGCAATTGCGCTGCGATCATTTACGAAAGGGAGGTACATAAATTAAAAATGTCATTAACATGAAAAATAAAAGAAAATTGCTTTAATGTGTATGCATATAAAATGCGATTATATCGAACGCCTGACCACCGGAGTGGTCACATCGCATGCGTTAGGAAATTGTTTTTCTTTATACGCAAAGCGATTAATTTAATAAAATTATTACTTGGCGGTAATAAATGTGAGGAAATTATGCATTGGCAGCGCGCTGTAACGCAGGCGAAATTGGTTTACGGCGTTGTAAAAGAAAAACATAGGAGAATGAAATGAGTGTAAATTTACAGGTACACAAAATATTTAAGTCTAAATTATTGTACGGTTTGTAAGGGCGGGCAATATTTTATTTTTAAATTTCCGTGGGTCCTTGTAGGGTTTGTCTTTTAGTTACACTAAAGACAAAAGTTTAGCTTATGCCCCGGCTGCAGGAAAACTTCACCAAATTGAATTTGTTGTACGATAGAAAGATATTCCTGTTTGCGTCAAAGTGTTTGTGAAAAGCAAAGTAGGAACTTTAAATGATCCTGACGGTTCCCAATGGCAGCACTATGCTTATATTTTTATAACCTCTTGCGACTTGGTTTTCATGCAAAATAAACGGAAGGAAAGCTCGGGAGCCTCGTTTGTTTCTACCTAGTTTTTTTCATCTTTTCCACGTTGTTGCCTTCATATCCGAAAGCTGTTCGACGTTTTTGATGTTTACTTGAATGCGCATATATTATACGGCTCACTGACCTTTTTTTCCAAGTTTGGTTGATGAATGCGTAAACAACCAGTGGTGGTATGCGAGGAGATAATAATTATATTTGATGCATAATTAGTAGTAATAATAACATCGTAATAATAATATTGTGTGATGACACATTTATCCTTGATGATGATTCATTAATCGTTACGGGTAACTGTTTTTAACAATTTGAAGTAAATTTTATTAACTGTATCATAAAATGTAAAGCTAATGGTTTGATGCAAAGGAAGGGAAATTCTTATATTTTGTAGAAATTTTAGTAACGTCAATACTTATCCTTGCTTAATCTTGACAAAAGCTGACGGGTAAATCTCCATGTGAACTCCAGCCATGCAATTTTGACCCAAGTACAGATATTCCATTGCTTTAGACTCACTGCTTTACAATTCTATTCGTCCATGTAGTGATGAAGATACGTCAACGTATAATGATGCAATACAGTTGTGACCAAAATGTAACAGATAAGAAGTTAGCAGCAAATCATCCAACAGCTAATTAAATTGGTCCAATTTAAAAAGCAAATTAATGTGCTTTTTTACTTTCAGGAAGCACAGCAGATTGTCTTGTGTCCAAGGTCTTCTGGGTTGCCAACCACTCACCGGTCATAAATACGTTTTATCACCCTAGAAACTGTCTACAAATTTATATCATTATATACAATTCAATATCACAAAGTGCATAGACTTTTTAAAAAGAAACCATTTTAATTCGCTGCTGAAAGGATCACTCCTATCTTCTTATGGGTCAAAGTGAATTGTCTATGGATTCGAGTAAATATTTCAAAAGAATAGTCTCTCACAGGTAACCCGATATTTCTATAAATGTATCCCAACACCGCAGTCGACATCAGGTAGACCACCAAGAAGTCCACCGAGACTTAATGAGCGAAACTCTAAAAAATTAAGAAGAATCGTTAAAAAGTCGAGATGCTAAAACGCTTCCCATAAAATTCGGCTTCTGCATTCACCGGATATAGCGACGTACTGCTTTCCCAAACTCTTGTATTGCACAACTTAAGGAAGATTTTTGAGATTTACTTTTAAGTCAGGTCATTTAAATTTAAGTCGATGCGATCGCGGTTTGCGCATTAGCGTATGGTGTTGGGACTCCGCGTGCGCACAGAATTAATGATTAACTTTAGTTTGATTTATGATGTGTTCGTTTAATCATCTGGTTGTGTGCCCTTATACGTATGTGTTCGGCTCATTTTAATGCTGCGCGCGTAAAAGTCGCCATTACTGAATATTTTTACGCGCGTTTTCACAATATGTTTTATTCCTCGCGCCGCTGTAAATCAAATGGCTTTTCGAACAAAATGTGAAAACCGACAACAGGTCAAGCAGCGTAATAGTTTTAATAGTGCTTCAGCGTCTGTTATTAACGCTATGCGGCTGGTTGGTCTCGACGTGCAGTCGTGGCCATTTGTGAAGATAAAAAATTATACGTTTTCCAGAAATTATCCTCACATATTACAATCAATTAACACGTATTTTTTCCATGTGCTCTATTCGTAGAAGAGATTTATGATTGTTGGTTGACTGATGTTTTCTGAAATGGATTTTCTTTCGATTTAATTTGCGCATTCTATCAGCGCCTATATCTCAATCACGATTCCACACTTTGCGCAATTTGCGCAGCGATGGTTTGGCGAAATTGACTGGTAATAAGTGCATAATACCTATACCGTCATTGAAATGGAAATGTATCTGCCCAATTTGCGTCTTGTAAAGCGATAAAGGGTACAATTCAACCATTTCTGAGCTTATTGCTTAATAATGTAATAACGCAAGGTATTACTAGTATACATATATTATGCAGAGCTTAATGCGTTAATAACACGCGTCTGTTTTTATGTGTCATTACAATTACGCTCTCAGCGAAGCTTTTGTAAATGGAAATGGAATTATATATTAGAGAGGCAATACTGCGATAAAGCCTTCTTGGCGAGAGGTATTATCAAGATTAACTGTGTACTTCATAATATATGATAGAGTCAATTTCAATGGTAATTCTTCTGTTAAAACCAAAAAAAATCATTTTAAATTCAATTTAACACATAAACATTTTATTAATTCCTACGCAATAATAAAGCAAACAATAATATCAAGATGTCGTACATGCAAACACACACACACGCCATGAACATCGCCGTCATATATTTAACCGAGTTTAGCGTCGTCTTCGACGTGCTCTCGCAGTGGCAACAATAAAATAAATCTCCTAGTGTCGTGACATACGACTCTGTCGTTGCGACCGCCGCGGCCGGTCGCGTATTTATGTATGTAATTGCACATTTTCGATTAGATATCCGAAGCCATTTAGTTATGGTAGGTCAGATATTGGCTATCTTAGCGACGCTCTCGACGTTCCATGAATTGCGCGCCAGAGCGTCGGATTGCCATCGTACATACACACGACTGGATGTGGAAATAGCGCGAGGTGTTCGCTATTTCCACATCCACCCGAAATGCAATTCGTAAAATCAGCCCCAAACGTGTATTAAAAGTCGGTGTGTGCTACCGAACCATCCCGAAGTAAGAGCGTTGCGAATTTAATGTAATTTAAATGGACAGGAATCATTTGGATGGCGGCCAACAATCGGCGACACGTGTTTTATATTTTGCTCTCCTCTTTATTGTTTGCCGTACCTCTCTCTATCCCGTGGGAACAATTACATGCTCTAAATATTTAAAATTTTACATCCATTTTACTATGGATTTCCCATTAGGTTGGGTTTTCCTTTTTCAGAAGGCTGATAGAAATAGGTAAACCGCTATAAATAAATGCAGAGTTTTAAAATTACTGTATTGTTTTCGGTTACACTTATAAACATGTTTTGTGTACATGTACAGAAAAAAAAACTACAAAATAAAATCAGATTTAAAATAATACCGTAAATATACACTTATTCGGACAAATCGTGTAACAGTTTGATGATCGCAAGTATGATCCAATAATAAAAATAATTTTGTTGTAAAAATAGTATCGTTACGTTTCCATTGAAAAGTGTTTAGTTTTTTAAAGTGGTAATCTACGAAAGTGCAGATTATTACACTTTACATTTTAACATTTACATGCTTCATGCTCTATGTAAATTTGTAGTAATCCGCTTAACAAATGCTTATTATTTTACTCATTGCAATGTGAGTCTTAAAATTATTATGCAAATGCGATTAATAATAGCAACAAGAAAAGTACGCCTCTTCGTGTGTTACGCCTCAGGTAAGTTGTAATAAAGTAATAACATTTCAGAGTGCATTAATTACAAGACGAAATGTGAAAGAAAGGTTGTAGGCAACACAAAATACTTATACTATCGCAATCTTTCAATGGGAGTATCAGGATTGTGCAACACAGATTTGGCATATGTACTATATGTACTAAAATTTTCAGTCAAATCGGTGTTGGATAAGCCGACTACTCCCTAGATAGTTACCCAAGAGAAAATCATCAATCAGCATAATTATTTAAATCAGAAAATTCATTCGAAAGTGCTAATTACTGAACAGAATACAGTCGTCGTATGGAATTAATATTGTCCATCGATTTATACATGTTCAATTTTTAATCCTTTATTTAGTAATTATAAAAATATATTTAATGATTCTTCAGTTAATGCCATTGATACTGAAATATAAGAATATCTGACGCTATATACTTTTTATGTAAGGACATAAAGATAGATGCTTAGTAATATAATCTGTATTATTAAAGTATTAAAAGTATTTTTTTTTCATTATAAATTGCATATTTTATATCATATTTAAGTATTTAAATAGGAACCACTTGGAAACAGCCCGAATATGTATTTCTCATGTTCTCAAAATACATTACCAAGCATTATCCCATACAATTTTGCAGGTCTTACTTTTAGTAGCTCCCTCTGACGAAATTTTCGTTTCAAATTTAAAAAAAATCAACATACATCGGCCCGAAATGTCCACACGATAGGTAAGCTAACTTGAACTTATATTTAATACATACAGATGGCAAAAAAAATCGTTAGGAATCGCATGGTCAGTTGCTTCGATACTTATCGAAACCTAAAGTAAGCATTTAATGGAAGTATTGATACTTATCGATACCGATATTGTTTTTACCTAATTTCGGGTCTAAACAGCATTTGGTATTATCATCATTTTGTAGCAAATTTAAATACATTGGTGTTAAACAAGTAAAGCTAGATCATTGGGAAGAAATAAGTAGTTTTTTTTTATTTGCTTGCGAAAGGAAATTAGCAATAAAGTTTCAATGGAAATAAATTAAACAATTGAAGCTTATTAACGGTGACATTGGAAAATTATAATGCAAATCGATTTAGTGTTGAAAGTTGCTTTTGAAAGCCACGCCAATTTCCACATGAATTATTAACCTGCCGACGGTTGTTGATGAGGTGCAGGTGGGATTATGTTTCTTCGTGTTTTTTCAACAGCGCTTATTTTGATTTTTATCTTGCATACACATATAGACCCACACATATGCATAGCTTGTTCCCAATAAGCACATAATAACGTATGTAAACTACATCAAGGTCGATTGACTTTGAACCGTTCTAGACAGGCTGGAACCCGATTGCTTGCACTCACGATCACATGATTTATAACGCATTTTCGATAAACACGCCAATCATTGTTCGATTCAAATGCGAGCGTACGATAAGATTATAAATGCAGAAAAATGGGCCGAAAGCTGCATTCGTTAGTGTCAACACTCAATGCAACGCAATTCTCTCTAAACAGCTGATAATACTTCAGATACTCAGTAAGACATACTTCAAATATTGGTTAATGCACAATGTCTACTAAAACAAGTTTGAAAAAGTGCTTAATTCCTACTTTCCACCAGTTTTTTTGTTGAATCAGTGGAACAAGTTGTGACTTCAATAGTCGTACGATCAAACAATCAAACAACTTAATCACATTGACGTCACATGCCAATTAACGCCCGTTCTAATTACGCATGTTTGGCATATATACAACTAAATGTACCTGGCTGTGATCTGAGTAGTACGCAAATCAAATCAAACGATAGCCGCACACGGTTGCCACTATTTTGCGCCTGGCAGACATACTCAGCCGCTATCAATCGATTACAATCATAAATTAACGATATAGTGTAATATTTAGAGGCGAGACAAACGCATGCGTATGTATGGGCGAACACGTCGCGTCAGTGTTGCGTTTACAAACATGCTTGATTTAATTAGATCCGTGTGAAGATTGGAAAAACAAGCCGGTAGTGCGTTGCAACACCGCAATGTAAACATTGATGGATACATAATTTCTCGAACATTAATAATTCGAGATTTATGGCTGTGTTTAGTGCCGGACATAAATCTAGTTCTCCTTTGTAAATATTCGTTGAATATATGCCTACTCGCTGTAAAGGCGGTCACTTTAAAATTGTATGAAAAGTTTCGATTTACTATGCATTTCACGGCAAATGTATATACGTCTTTTGCAGTGTAATTTATATATAGCTCATAAATTATTAAAGTTAAGTAAGACATCTGAATTAGCCATGATTCAATAACACAAAAACGTACAGTAAATATTACACAAGTGAGATAATAACAACATTGTAATCAAGTTTTTTTCTTCCTTGAGTGACTTTCAAATTACAGTTTTTTTCTCGAATACCAAATTAAATTAAATGATTAACCAAGTCGATTTGGGAGTCGAATTAATTGAACGCCTATTAATTCGTGAATATATCCTCGGCTGGAGTTAATTAATTTGATGTAATATTTTATGTTTTTTTTTCGCACGCCTTTTCGGCGCTCTTTGGCATTAAAGTGTGGCATTCGAATGTAGTTCAGTGAGTAGCCAACATTCAGCTGATGGATGTAATTAATTAGGCACAGCAATTTGTTGGGCATTTCGGAGCGGAGGTATGAATATCGATATATACACGAGAGCGCCTTGAATTAAAATACGCCGGCGCGGTGCTCCAAAAATTAACGGTGGCATTTGTCAGGATTAACGATTAGCCTGTGTGATTAATCTAATGAGCGCACGCATATTGTGTAGTCGAACGCGCGAGAAGCAACAGGAAGCAACTTGTTAAAAAAAAGCAGCGTCCATGTGGGCAATATGAAGCAATTCGAGTTTATTTTATTGCTTAATTAGCTGGAGTTTGTTGGTCCACAAGGCATGCAGTGGCCACGATGGCGCGAAACCTGATGTTATCGCTTTCATCTCAACGGGGAACTGCTGGGCGAATTACGAGAAAATGTGAAAAACGATGTCGCATAGCGATATAGTGCAGCGTAGCAATTGCTCTTGCAATAGCTCGGAAAAAGTATGTAGTTTTCAAGGAGTACAAGTCGAACATATATAAATTATTCAGCGGAATAAAAACGACGAATGCACACGCGATTTGATGTATTGACGCGTTATCTGCTACCTGTCTTGATGGATAGATGTGTTTTCTATAAGTTGCGCTTTATAGAAAGTCAAGGTTAGATGCTGTCGACTTTTAGATTCTCACTTGGGTGCCACAATCGGTTTCGCGGATACAGCCAAGTAGGAAGTTGTAATTTTAATTAGATATCGCCTTAAAATACTCGTCTGCAGAAATATGTTGGATGAATTTATGAAATTTGATCGAAAACACATAGAAGGACACGCATAAATGAAGGAAATACTCACGGAATCCTCCAATGCTTTGCTGTTTACGTGAATTCGCAATTCCCAGGCTCGCCTTATAAGCTTTTATGAGTTTATATATCGCAGGCGAGGTTAAACAAGCCACAAAAAGAACCCTTGACGGTTTATTGTCAATATCGCGAATGTTTTTATTCATTATTTTCAATACGAATCAATTATTGTCGAGTGTGGAATATTTTCGAACTCGATATTTTCTACTGTTCATTCATATAATTAATTTACTCCAACAAAATCTCTGAATAATCTCTGTTTCGTATAATTTATGTTTAAATAATGTGTGTTAACATTAATGTCATTGGGAATATTTGTCAATGTGTAATGATTTATTGCGCGTATCGAAAAAACATTTCGAACATAATGACAATGTTTGGTGTTGCTGCATTATTAACATAATGACAACAAGTAATTTGACGCATGATTAATGCGTATAATTATCAAAATAAATGACTCTTTGACCTAATTAATTGGATGCTGGATGCCTAGTGTTAATTAAACGGCGGGCGCTACGTTGTTTGTTGTGTTGTATTTCGAATGGTTAATTATTCGAAAGCGCAGCGCAAGCGCGACGAATTATCATCCCTGTTTTATGACAATGTTGCGGGGTATTTGGATGATGCGTGCGGTATTGATGTGGGAAATTTACGGGCGCAAATTTGCAGGCCGCAATATTGCACCGGCCGTAAAAATTGAGTGATCCGAAATTAGTGGCGGCCGGTTTATAGAGGCAGGGTTCGTTCACCTCGTTCGGAACACGAGCCAATTAAAACCGAAAGCACCTCGATAAAAATTGCATCCTTGGCTTTGATTTTGGCGCGACGGCGACGGCGTTGAAGTTTTAATGCCCCGCCGATGCTTTCCGCACATCGTACTTAACCCGATGCTAATTAATGCGCGCGCACTGCTAAACGGTGGCTATTAATTTGTTGGCTCGTTGGCTGCGTCTTTTTATCTTTGCTGTTGAAAGTGTCAACACAACCGCTAGCTAAGTGAAATTTGTTAACAAGTGATGACAAATCCGATAAAATATTGCCTGGAAAGTTATTTTTCAATATTCTTAATTTCTTTGTTTATATCTACAAGAGTGCAAGATTTTCCCTTTAACTGGATTTGGACAATTCACGGTTATTATGCAATTTATTGGAAAAATTATCATTTTCTGCATAATATATTAAACATTAATGTGTATATAAACAGTTTTAACGACTTATAATTATGCTTGACTTTACTAATTTAACATAATAGCTAACGTTAATTTGTCAAATGTCGAGTGCATTATTTATTAAATAATCCACCCTCTTTAGGGTTTTTTTATACTCGAATTTCCTCCATGTACGCCAAATAGGGTTTCTGAAAACCCGAACTTTTTCAAACTTTGTTATTGTTAGTCAGTAATAACGCTAATAATTGAACGATAATTGCCAATAAAAATTAAATAATTCCTGGATTCCATTCTATTGGAAATGAACATGCTGCTATAGCAAAAAGCTACATATTTAATGAAATTAACACAAGTATCAAATTAATCGACTAATATTACCTATCAACATTAAAAGCCGGCTGCCATGCATACAATATTTAGGAAATGTATATTCGTTTCAGAATCACGAAAGTTAATACAATTTAGGAATCAATAAAGGTATTTAACAATACCTATATTACAATGCTACGTTATGAATATTAATATATTTTGAAAAACTACAAGTTTTTGTAATAAGATAATATAGTCGCAAATTTTAATCTGAATCGAATGGTATATGATTTGTGAATATAAGAGGCAGCTAGATATAAATAAAAGTGGAATATGTATAAAAAAATTTTAATATTCAAGACATTTTATGTCAGTGAAATCGTCTCCGTTATTAGAGTCAACTTTCATGAGTTATAATATCAGTCTTAGAACCGAACAGTTTTTCATGCACATTTATAATTCTATAACAAATATGAAACAAGGAAAAACCTAAAACTCGTCGTTTTATAGAAATGACGTTTTCTACATCATTTCTCAATAATTACCAAATTTTCAGGGGTAAATATCAAATCAAACTATAATTAATAGGTATGGGCATTCTATAATATGTACATTATGACATTTTAGAACAAAGTTTGAATTTCACGTTTTAGTTCCTCATTTTGCCGTTCGTGGTACCGGTGACCTGTTAAGGGGACCATAACGTGGCTCAGGGGGATGCTACCTAAATAAAATGGCTTTCATTTCGGTAGCATGTCAAGAAATTGTGGGATTTTGGTTTTCTTCAATACATGAAATGAAATATAAAATAAAGGAGATTAAGATAACGAGGAGATCCGGGCGGAGGCGGCAGCTGGTCGACGGGGCAGGCAGGTTGATGTGAGCCTCGCTGGCGACGACGGCCGGTAGCGGACTCAGTGGCTGCTGCTGGCGCCGGTGGAGTCGGCCGGTGAGGGACTCGGTGTGGACTCTCTGTAACGGCGGACTCTCTGGTGGCGGCAGCTGGTGCCGGGCTCGCTGTTGGTGGACTTCGGTGACGATCTTCGGTGTCGAGCTGATTGGGGGACTGTGTGTAAACTGACTCAGATTGACTAAGTGACTGTTTGAATATGATGACGAAATGTCGACTATATATAGCAGGTGAGAATGCTGACGCGACCATTTCTTTAGTTCGTCACAGCAGAACACGTGGCCGCGATCCCGCTGCGCCGTGTCGATTTTGAGATGTCAGCATTTTCGATGTTTACTTTCGGCGGATGTTGATTTCGTGCAGATTATGGTTTATTGCTGTTGATTGTGATTGTGGTTTTTTGATACTAATATTGTTTGTGCGGCAATGGATTGCCGCCACAAAATGATTGAAATTATCAACATCGATAATTATTGAAGCCATAATACTGTTAAAATATAGATATTACACTTTCGATATATTAATATTTTTCGTTAAATTTTGACTACCCAAGTTAAACCATAATTTGGTGATTAATAAAATAATGAATTTAATGTAAATAATTTTATGCGATGGTTGAATGAAAATCTGAAAAAGTTTATTAAACTGTGTAAAATTAATATATAATAATATCAACGGAAATTACGCTAGAATTTAATTTCTTTTAATTCTTTAAATACATTCTTTTGAAATATTCATATTCAAATATAATAACCTAGTTAATAATTGAGGGAACGTCAACAAGCATGCGTCAGCCATATTATCAATAATTGTCATCCATGTTAAATAGTTTGCAATAATCAATACTCTTGGCAGAATTAAATTTGTGATACTTAACGTTCAAATTGTTATAGTTCAGATCGCATTCGCAACTCGAAACTAGTTTGTCGGTGCGCATGATTACGATTGCATTCGTTATTAGTTAGAGCGTGATCGATAATTGACGATGTTGTGCAACTGCGAGCGTAATGCGGCATTAATAGCCCGGACATGGAAGGAAAATTTTGCACGTCAGACTGAATGTCTATGACTACTATTCTCGTGTGTGTGCTGACCTCGAACATGCCGAGACACGTTGGCGTTTTGCGTTTCGTGTGTTTACGGTTTACGGCAATTTGCCGTATATAATTGCGCTTGTTACTCATACTGTGGTTTTGGCATAATCATTGTACCTTTCGCGCGATTGCGGCGCGGCGGTTTTGAACGAAAGTGGCGAATATGAGTCACTGTGTCGCTGAACTCGACCTGCCGACTAGGAAATGGCGATAAAGTGCGAATCACATGATCTCCCCACATGGAAAAACCGATTTAAAAAATGCTATAAGCATTCCATATGGCAACTTATTCAATTTTATCCATACTATGTTGTTAGTCTGACAAAGAAATATATAGGGAATGGGTTTTATCATTTAATTGGGTTGCGCATATCGTTATCGCATATAGTTTGATTTTGTTAAATATTTTTATTTGCCGGTTTTATTAATGAGTCACAATTGTTAACAAAAAACATCAATTTACAAACATGTTGAAACGTGCTTGAACATGGTGTTATTCTGCACTAAACATGCCTAACACCGGCTTAAACTTTACGTACTAAAAAAAAGTCCGTTACTTCTGACCTGCTTGGGTTCTTCCTAATTTGGTTTCAACTTGAATTGCAATGGGTTACTGAATTTCGCGATATTTCTAATCTTAATCTACTGTACATTAAGAATATATAAGACTTCCTGAAGTTAGTCGCAAGGGGATTTAGCGAAGTCTCTTAAATCCACCTCGCAACTCAGCTAGACGTAGACAATCCGCCTTCCACTGGAAGAAAATTACTTCGCGTAAATACCGCGACGTATTTTTCCACGCCAAAGAAAAATCAATTATTTACTCTAATGTCTAAGCATTACAAGTTCATGCCTCCACAAGTTTATTCAATTCAAGAATTAAGAAGTTCGCAAACGCTCGTCCAAACTTTGCAGGTCTCAGAAAAGTCTATATCAGTTATTAATTCATTCCAACTAGGAATGAATATTTTAGAAACTTTAATCGAAGCTGGGGCGAGTTTGCACAAAGTCTTCCCAGTCCTTTCAGGCAGCTCCGCGTCTTCCTTCGAGCATCTCGTGACTCGTGACCATTATCTGCGTGCTGAGTTTGTGAAATATTCATTGCTCATTGGCCCAAACGCCAAAACTGTCAAACTCTTTAATTTCAGCCAGTAATTAGATTCTTTTAAAAATTAACTGGCTACCGTACATAGTAATTAGCTGCTTGAAGACCTGAAGTGACTTCCAATGAAAAGAAATCCCGCAAATGGAAGATATTTGTGGAATGATTAGCCGATACCCGTAAAAATGAGTATTGTGCAGTGGAAATATTTCGTCGTTGACAAATCCTTTAACCTGTAATTTATAGCGGGACATAATATTTATCCCCAAGTGGCAGTGCACCGCGGCGTGCGATAATGTTTGCCAATGCAACGCAGCCAATCGCATGTGCATGCAAATTTCGTCCAATGAAGGAAATTGGAAATATTTCTCCGTCGACGTTAAAACCGTTAAATTTACAGCCTCGACAATAACTACGGCGATACCCAAAGCTCAAACTAGGAGTCAACTGATAGCTGTGGCCCCGAAAACGCATAAAATCCGCAAGCGCACCGGCTCGAATGCAAATCCCCGAGCGCTTGTACTGTGTGCTGTCTGACTCTCGCTAGGCAATTGTAATGCGATTTCCAGTGGCGTTTATAATTGTGTTCCGTTTAAATACTTTCAATGTTCATACAAAGTTTTGCTGCAATTATTTACCCATTGTCATTTACTTAAGAGGAGCCTCATGTAGAGTCTACATTTGGGAGTAAATAAAAAGTGAAATTGACATTTCCAATTTAATTATATTAAACACAAAAATGTCTCTAGCACGAAGAAAATGCCATTTTCTAAACCGTAACTATTCCACAGCTGGACTTAACGTTGTTCTGTAGAAAATTAAAAGACGAATTCATTGGAGTCAAGTAATTGGAGCAAGCTCGTAAGTACAATTGAAAAGTTTCTCTTAAAATTTCAATTATTCCCATAAGAAATGCATTGCGCCGTTACAAATAACCTTCTCATTTTTTTAGCCGGAGACTTCCACCACCGTATTTTCTCATAGGTGGTGGCAAATTTCAGGGCGAATCTAAATATATTTTTAAATTACAGCTAGTCCGTGAAGTATTATGCGAACAATTTAAGATTCTTGGTGAGTAGAGGCATGCTTTGCTGAAATTGCTGGTTTCCCATATTGAATGCGCGGGCGTCGCGCTTGGCGATATATTACATTGGTCCCAATTGAAATGGCATACCAAACGAATGTCAGTTATCGCCGAGTGCGATTGCAGGTCAAAAACACAAATCTGAGCATCGTGCGCGATAGCCGAGTCTTGTTAATATATATTGTTATAACTTATATTAACAATGTTTTTCGTGAAAAATAATTTTATCGTCATTTAAAGCATCTGACCAATGTATTTCATAACCGATCTGCTTTTAACTACATTGCTCAGACAAGTTACATCAGGCTGTTCCTGTGAACGTAGTAGTCTTTTTAGTCCGACGGACCAGTACCGCCAGCGTTGGCGATTTGTCGTGCGGCAGCAACAAGAATCTGTTTATCGCGCCGTGATGTCGAATCTTCGACTCGCGTGTCATTTACTGACCCACACAAGTTTTGAATAGACCCTCCCTTGCTTGGGGTACTAGGGTTTTAATACAAAAAAATATATGCCGATAATTTCCCGAGGATGCATGCCCCATTGGTGACCTAGGAGGGACAACTATAAAAAAATATTTAAAAAAAATCTTCATTCTTTTTCTGTGCAATTCTTTGCAAAGCAAAGCTTGAAGTTGAAGTTGCCTAGTTTACTTAAGCTTGAATGTTCCTTGCATCAACTAGCAAACATTCTAATAATAATCCAGTTCTCATTTTTAGTAGAGTTGTAAATTACTGGAAAGGGGCGTAAAATCGAAGTGTTTCATCATGTGTTTCAAATTTTATGGAATTTAAGAAATTTAGGGATTTTGTATACGATTTCCATTTTTACTTATTGCCTAAAAAGGACGTATTACTACGAGTGGCTTCGATATATAACTTCTAATATACATGAACAAAATGTAATGATAACCATAGGACGGCAGATTTTTTACAAATGGGGAAAATTGACATTTTTGAAAGCCAGGAGGGGCAATATGACAAAACAATGTCACTTTATCGGTTCATTTTGCGAAAAAGGTTTACTACAAGTCGAAACGTCCAGCCAAGTGGCGCAGTGGTATGGTCGATGACCACTGTCCATGAGGTCCCGGGTTGGATTCTCGGTGGGGATGCATAGTAAAGTGAATTTTTCTTCTTATTTTAGAGTGTTAGCCTCTAATATGACTAATTACATTGAAAAAGAATTGAATAGAGCTAATGACCATAGCTAGGTAAAATCATACAAAAAAAAGTCAAAAATTCAAGGTTTCAGTGGAGGGCAAGTGCCCGTTAACCCACATGTGCCTGAGTCTATGATGATAACGATGATAACTCAGAAGAAAATAGCTTATGGAATAAATCGGTTGATATAGTATTATTTGATATACGAACATTTCATTCAACTGACATTTTTGAAAGCCACAAAATGTCTCTCCAGTACTTTTCTGCGAAAAGTTTATGTGTGTTCTGCCTTCTTAAACAAGAGGTAACCCTATACATTAGTTGTGGACAAATTGATGAAATTCCATTTGAATTTATAATTTGTTTTTAATTTGAATTTGAATTACCAATTTTAAATATGATGCCTTCAGTAGCAGATTAATGAGCTCCTTAATTCCTCCTCAATTAATTATCACTATATTTAACCCTATCTCCTATCCCTATCAGCACCACCTGAATCCATTTTTTAACATCAGCGTATTTCTTCCTGAATTTGCAATTCTGTAATTCTTTGAACATCAGTGGCACTCTCTTCGAGTTTCGGAAACGATGGAGTGAATATATCATTTTATAGATTGATACAAACTTTAATCGACAAGGGCCCTAAATTCTTGCAACGAGCAAAAATATTGAGGCTCATAAACTTTATACTAATTTGGGTTATATAAACATATATGTAAAGGAGAAGAGATCTGTTTTTATTTTCTTATTTTATTTTCTTCCTTTTAAAACTTCTGATTAAATTTTATTCTGGTATTTTTTACTAACTTAACAGCTGTCTTTCCAGTAATGTAATATTTGTCTATAGTTCTGCCAAGTGGCGCAGTGTTATGGTCCATGATCACATGGTCCCGATTTCGATTCTCAGTGGGAACGAAGGCATAGTAAAGTGAATTCTTCTTCTTATCAATAGTGTTAGCCTCTTATATGACTAATTACAACGAAAAAGAATTGAATAGAGTTAATAACAGTCGATGCTCGGTAAAATAAAAACAAAAGTTGTCTATGCAAAGAGGACGGTTTGGTTGTGCTCTGGCCGATATGCTAGATTGATTTTACGACTGCGATTCTGTATCCACTTTTTAATCAGATATAGAGTATAATCATATGATAACTAATTAGTAATTTCAATGACTGACTACAGTGTTGTTAAATTCATATAATAAAATCGTCACTAGGCTCGCTGTTACCATCCTGAGGGTTTAAATATAAGCAAACATGAAACTCTTTTCGGA
This sequence comes from Mimaenictus wilsoni, assembly GCA_027575185.1. NCBI lineage: Eukaryota > Metazoa > Arthropoda > Insecta > Coleoptera > Staphylinidae > Mimaenictus > Mimaenictus wilsoni. The sequence goes on from JAODAC010049952.1 coordinate 50,330, forward strand.
TACTTTTATAAAGTACAAGTATCAACAAATTCTCTTCTATCACCGAGAGTGCGACCGTGCATTTCAGCGGTCAGCCATCATGCATTGCCGTGAGACGCTGTGTCATTTCTTATGGAGCACTCTTGTTTTGCGCGTGCATTTCAGGCCCTCGTCCCCTTAAGTGGAAGGTGCAATGAAAGAATAATTGGGCAAAGACACTCTGAGCGCATTGCGCGATTACCGCATTGCGCGCTCGCGTTGACAAAAGCGCACTTAATGGAAGTTCGCATGCTGAAAACACTGAAATCGTTGCATTGAGCTTTTTTTCACCACATTCAACAACGCATGGACGTGCATGAACATGCGCCGGGCATTGTCGTCGTCGGGGATCAGGCGGCAGAGTTTGGCGTATTGCTCATTGTCGCTGCCGTCTTGCGGAGCAAAAACGAGGACGGTAATTACGCGCCGGCGAGGGCATTTATGAGGTTTATGCGCTGCCGAGAGAATTGCAACAGGGCGCATTCATAACTGCGCTGCACTTACTAAGTGGATAACTCATGCGACATCAAAAACTGTCAGCATACAGTTTAATGCGAATTTAATATCTTAATAATTTCGTTTAATTGTAAATGCATCATTCACAAGTGCGGACAAACACTACGAAAAGGTGCGCGCGAGCGATGCAAATGTCGTCTTTAATTGACTACAGGTACAATAGAAACGAACTGCAATAAAACGTATTAAAGAGTGCAATAATTAATTTTCTTGCTTTTGTGACATCGTCCCATATTTAACGAATACAGCTTGTGTACCGCTGTCCCAAGTGCGTCTCGAGAGTTATAATTTTTCACACAATTAGGTGCAAGACACCGACGATTAAGTAATATTGCAAATTACACCTGGCCATTGCCACATCCGCTTTTTTATGGGCGGTAATTAGGAATTAATATTGTTTGTTTCGCGCAATTTATAACGTCGGAAGAGAGTTGTTCGCGACACTTCGCCAACGCTGTGCTTTGACGAGATGAGTGAATGTTTTCGTACTTTCGACGCTACATTAATTTTATAAAACAGTATGCTGTTTAAAGGATGTGGTATTGTGATTTATGGACACCAAATTGCTAGCGAAATTATCATTGGCACATTTAGATCTAGAGCGAACTAAATCCAATTGAAAATTGAAATTGCACAATTGTATACCCATTTGAAACAGACCGAATGAATACTTCAATAAACAGTTATATTTCAGATAAGAACAAAAAGTATCGATATCTGAAATTTCGATACTCTTGTCATTAGACTACTTCACTGACAACTCAATATAGAGCGTTGATCTGACAGCACAAATTATCAGTTTTAGCTAATCAAATAAAAAACTTTCGCTGGAGATTTTTTTCGCGCTGAATCGATTGGTGCAATCATGAAAAAAAAATGAAAAACTTAAAACTTAACAATTTTTGGAAAGGATGTTTTTTATATATTTCTCAAGTATTACCCAACATTTAGGCGTAAATGTGTATATCAAAACAAACTATATTTAATGAGGAATCAATAAGGAGATTAGAAAATATTTTTGAACAAGGTTTGAATTTCACGTCTTACTTCCTCATACCTGTCACGTAGGGTCATTGTAATACTTTGGGTAGCAGTAGGTTGCAGGGGAGATTTTCCATATTATATATCTTCAAATTATCGATACATGTCAAAAATTATCGACCTTTCCGAAAGTTTGTCTATAGTGTGGATTCCTGTTGTATTCTGTGAATGTCCCTTAAATAGAGTTACCCTCATTTTCCAATTTGACTAATTTCATCAATACCTTTAGTTTGGATAGATCCATAATAGAAGAAACACTTTTTCTTTAAATGTATTAATCATGTCTACTAAACATTACGTTTACAGCAAAACAAAGTTTATACCGTGAGAATGTCAACACGATTAATTGCATTTTAAATAGTCTTTTATAGCACACTTTAGCGCACATGATATAAAATAAGATATTGCACATGCAATAGTGTAATAACGTTCCAAGTAACATAACTTGTCACTCCTTCGTTCGGTTATTTATTTATTGATCAGCCTGTTACAGAGTTTCGTACTTGCACGCCCAATAAATAAATAATGCAATTGTAATAATAGTGCGCCGGCGATGATTAATTATTGCCGATAATACGGCGCGTATGTCCGGTCGGGCCGCTGCATTTGCACAGTCTATATCCATGTGCAATTCTTCATCAGGCGTAATCTCTTAACCACAGAACGCGCCTTTCGGTTCGGCGGGAGGAAGCGTGGTCGGGCGTATTTACCTATTCATACGTTTCATAAATAAGCGAGCCATCTGTTTGCTTGCTATTCCGTGCCCCGGCATGCGAATCGTTCGCGCAATTGCAATCCTTCGAATTGACTGAATGCGGGCCGTGAACGCGCGACGCCTATCCGTAAAACCTGCAACGGTGTATTAAAAGCATATCTATCATGTGTATCTAAGCATACTCGCTTCGAATTACAGTCTAAATCACGTCTCGAAATTACAACTTATCGTTATTTTCAACTGAAAATAACAAGAGTACAGTTGAAATTCATCATGTGATGAATGCGATGTTGATAGTTATATTTATTTTAACATTTTGCTGGATTAAAGTTTATTCTCCACTCTATAAACTAGGGATGTAAATAAAAATCGGAAATCGATTAATATCGATTGTGAAGGGCGAAAACAAGCTTTTATTATCGATAACTGTGATCCCGATAATAATTGGCTTAATCAATGATTCCATTTTATTATTATTATTATTTTCTATGATTTGGAACAGTGCTGCTATCTGTTAGTGATGATCAAAAGTATGTAGGATCTGTAATAACACGCTCATAATGGAAACATATCGTTTTCCTCGGTTTCGATTCAACTGTTTGGTTTTTGGATACATGTGCATGTTATGTGCACCGCAACCAAATCGCTCTATTCCATGGCCTACGCGGCAAACGACTATAGTGACAGATCGTAAAAATAAAATATACAAAAAAAGTTGTTGAGACGTTCGTAGTGTGAAAGTGAATTTGCAGCCACAGCGTCTAAATACGTATATGGTCTAAGTGCCTACCCAGCTACATACAAATGTTTGTGTGTCGAAGCCGGCTTGAATTTTTATGCTTCATTTTTCCCTACGATTTAGGTGATAATCAAGTCATAACTTGGATTTATGAGCGGGCGTCCGCACGACTTTTGTATTGAAGAAACCGTTTATGTTGTGCAGTTACACATATAACATAAACTCACATAAACAAATGTGCCGGCTTTTTGATAACAAAATTCTTCTTTACAATATGAACATATCGACAACTCCCTATTGTATATTTTGTTTTCACGTAAGTGCCGCTATGGTCGCATATTGTAATATGATACATTCAACCTTCAGACCGTTTTGGAGGTACGTGTATATTATGTTCATGAGTAACAAAAACGTTTTCTTAAACTTGGGACGCTGATTAGGCGAAATATCTTCGTACACACAAATATGTTTTGTTTTGACTTCAATGTCCCTGCAAACAACTCGGCGCCTGTTGACGTTTACAGAACCGACTGATTTGGGTATAAGTGTATTTGACGTGTATGTGCATAAATTTTTAATGCAAAGCTCACATTATTAAACGATCAATAATTAACTGTCAATGAGTATGCCCGAATTAAATTCATTATTGATATTTTTAATGCCTAAATTAATCGCAAATTAAAATAAATGTACTTCAATATGTGTTAAGTACTTATCACATATTGAAGTTTAATTTTTGAGAATGTATTTGCACGGGTATTTTATTTTTAAAGCCGGTTAAATATTTTACATGGAATATTTAACTTTTGATGGCCATTTTACAATAATTTTCTATATTAATTTTATTTATTTCCCCCTTAAGTTTTTTTTTCTTGTCAATGCAAGTCATTGGTAAAATATTGTACTAACACAGTAATAATCGGAAATATGTATATTAATGTGAACATTTACTAGTAGATGGCGCAACCATCGATTCTGTTATTAATCGTAATCGATTAAAATCGAATACTTCAGCCGATTGTTCCTTCGATTATAAATTGGAGACCGCGGTTAATCCATTTCGACAATAATCGATGACTGAAAAAAATTGACATCCCTACTATATACAATGGGGGTGGAAAGACATTTAGGTGAGTCCACCAAGAGAAAATATATTGAGAAATTAGAAAATTCTGTTGTGTATTAAGTTTTTTTTCTTCATATTTCCCGTATTGCTAGGATTGTAAATTATGCACCAATCGATTCAACGTGAAAAAATTTTCAAACTCCTGAGACAGGTTTCTATTTGATTACTTATAACCTATATAACTCAGGAAAGTTGAGTCTAACAACGGCGACGATTTTACTGACAGAAAATGAATTGAAATTACTTCTTCTAAGCAGGAACGGCAAAATAATATCAAAAGAAGCACATATAACCCACTATATCAAGCAGTGCAGACAATCGGGATGAGGCCCAGATATATTGCAGATAGAGAGCTGAGTGTGGCTGATAAATGACTGATAGCTAGAGCACGGTGTGGATCGGAAGAGAGGGGATGGAAGGTGTGGATG